>BDMV01000001.1:28167265-28418530 GCA_008326285.1 Oryza officinalis | reverse complement strand
TGGTGTATTTAGGGTAGTATCAATGAATGCATATACGGTCAAATCTACCCCGCTATCACAGAGTTATATTGGAGCGTCACCATAATACACCCGAACGGGCACACCACCTGACATCCTGAAATAGCATGCCAATTGCTATTAATACGTCACTACCCAGTAAGGTGTTGTATGCTCTATGCTTACATTATTGCTCTAACTTATTCAAACTATATTTCATTACTTAAATATACGTTCCATTCGATTTTAACTAATAATAAACGTATAATACCTCCATTCCATTTTAACTAATAATAAACGTATAATACATGTACTAACAACCAACAATGATTAATACAAATAATTTATCGTCATCCAAAGGGATTACAAATTTATACCTTCGCTGTTGTTGCTCTTTCCTGCACTATTGCAGACGCCTCCTACCCAACCACGTAGTAATTCCCTCTGGCTAAATGACACAACTCTGCATTGTAAAAGTTCACTAATTAAATATAATTTCTTTTCGATTCGTACTAACGCTCAACATTGATTTCTCCCCGAAGATAACTATCTCACCAGTACGAAATTTCTAATCACCTCAGCAAACATATACTAACTTCGAATTATTTGCAATATACAACTACATAACTATATATACTAACATTAACACAATGACTAATGGTTAACAGATTCAACAGATTATATATACACTAACAACAATGACTACCGATTCACAAATAAAAACAACGAAATAACAAACCTCATATGTACAAATTTCTAATCACCTCAGCAAACATATACTAACTTCGAATTATTTGCAATATACAACTACATAACTATATATACTAACATTAACACAATGACTAATGGTTAACATATTCAACAGATTATATATACACTAACAACAATGACTACCGATTCACAAATAAAAACAACGAAATAACAAACCTCATATGTACAAATTAAAATTTCACAACTTAACTTATACCTTAATCACTGCAAACATATACTAACGGTTGCAAATTTATACCTTAATCACTGCAGCTTGCCTTCTCTTCTCCTGCTGCTATCTTCACGACGACGTGGTGCACCGGTAGCCACCGGTAGTCACGGCAATGGCAACGGCAGGCTGGCGCGACGGCGACCTCAGCTGGCGGCGGCGAAACTAGCGCGAGGCGAGGAGAAGGGGTGAGGCAGCGAAGTGGTCCTGGCGGCAGCGAACCAGGCCTTATAAAGCAGCCTGTCGGCACGCCGCTGGCCGACTGGGCGGCCTATCGCACGGTCCTGGGCCTTGTCGCCATGCCGTTGGCCGACTGGGCTGCCTGTCGCCAGGCCGTTGGCCGACTGGGCGGCCTGTCGCCACGCGGAGCGACGACAGGAGCGGCGCTGGGCCCTGTCGCCAGGCCGTTGGCCGACTGGGTGGCCTGTCGCCACGCGGTTGGCCGACTGGTGCGGCGCTGGGCCCTGTCGTCATGCGGTTGGTCGACTGGGCCGCATTTCGTCTCTCCGTGGGTCGACAGGCCGCTAGTTTTGCGATTTTCTCCACAAGCCTGCTAGATTTGCGATTTTCCATTTAAACCATACTATTTGTGAAAAAAATTCCAATTGGGTTGGGGACTTGGGGTTGCTTTCATCAAATAGAGCAAAAGTCCATCATTCTAGAGTTCTAGAAAAGATCTGCTTAGCGTCCAAGCCAAAATCCTACAGATGGCCGATGTTTGCACTCGATATTATGCTTAGGCGACGGTTTTTAAAGGTGATGTAAATCCCCTCAATAAATCTTCTCAGCTTATCTGTGGTAAAATTCTAAGGGAATGAAGTGCTTCTATGCTTAAAAAACCATGCACGAAATTAAAGCGCATCAATGATGGCGATTAAAAACAGAATTAACAGAGTAATCCCCATTAGAGAGGGGCAATTTTGTCCTTACAAAAATATGAGGCCATATCCACAATGCGAGCATGTGGGAGCGGCTCCGCATTGGGATCCACATTTGACCTCAATTAAACCAGCACATGAACCACATTGAGCAGATCATCCCACATGCTCATGACCATAAAAGGTCTTTCCTTATAAGGCTAAGTTCTTTTCGTGGACTCAAAACTTTAACTTTTTCTTTTTTCGTTAAAACGCTTTTCAAACGATTAAATAATAAGTTTTTTTAAAAACTTTTTATATAGAAGTTGTTTTAAAAAATCATAGAAGTTATTTTAAAAAATCAAATAAATTTATTTTTTACGTTTATAATAATTAATACTTAACTAATCATGTGCTAATAAGATTTCTTGTTTTGCGTATGCTAAACATCTCTCTCCAAAAGGAGAGAACAAACGCCGCCTAAAGATCAATCAACTGTAACTCTGCAGCAAATATCATACCTCAAGGACAATTGAACTAGTGACCGTCTTTGGCTGTCGTTCTCTATTTTCCATGAAGTTAGAGTTGGAGGCGCCCTTGTTTACGAGGCTATAGGTGGCGGATGTCGGCACCAACGCACCGTTGTAGCCATCTAGAAACTGATCCAACGAGATGCACCGGGATTAGGAATGAGGATGATGATGTTGATGAGCAGGGCGTGCCAACGCTTGGCCCCGATAGAGGCGGCTGGAATACCAGCTCACCAGAGCTTTTGTGAGCTTTCTCCCGTTGAGTCCGAGGGAACAACCACCCCAAACGGGGAGCCTCTTGGCACCCAACAGGGAGCGCAAGAGTAAATTGTATTGATGGTACACGAACTTTTCAGGTGGGTGCAGTCTAGTACATAAATTTGTAAAACACTCATTTTGATACACGGACTTGTTAAGTGCGTGCGAACTAAGGCCGAAAGAACAGAATAAGGATAATCTTGCTAATTTAGGTGTTAACTAAAATGCTACATAAACACATACATGAGAAAATGCTACAGTAAAAAGGTTAATCAGGCCTAAAGATTGCAGGGAGAAAGATATAAAAAACTGAGAAATTATGTAAAGGGTAGAACAAGGAGTAATAAAGCACAAGTCAAGATTACAAATATAGAATTTCTCATGCCTACCTCGCGTGTGCACGTCGTGTCCTAATTAGCATCTAACTTGATAAAATTGGCCTGACAAGTTCGTTCGTTATAAAACCTACTTTTGCCCTTGTTTTGCATGCATTAGACAATTTCATATATCAAAACAAGCATTTTACAAGTTCGTGTACTAGATTGCACCCACCTAACAAGTTTGTATACCGTCAATACAATTTACTTGGAAGGACAATGTGGGTATGGGCTCAGATTTTTGTAAGGACAAAATTGCCCCTCGCTTATGGAGATTACTCTGTTAATCCCACTTTTAATCTCCATCATTGATGCTCTTTAATTTTCGTGCAGGCTTCTGTTAATGAGCATAGAAGCACTTCTCAAATTGTAAATTGTATAGTTTAGAGCACCAATTTATATCCAAGTCGGTTTCTCACTTCTATATGCACCGATTCGAAATGTTTTCCAGTTTTTCTCGTAGTCCTACTAATAACAATGAAGGGCACTAACAATTTTTTTGTGTTAACATGGATGGTTTGGCCGCGTAAAAAACCTTACTACATCCGTTCCTTAAATACTTGTCCATATGCATAACAAGAAATGAAGTCTTCAAGTCGTACATGCTGTATGCATACCAGTTGGCAATGTTCACTATCTTGCAAATTTCAGGCAAACGCACTGTGCTCTTTATTTATCAGATTGGTTACTTTGACCTGCACATGGCTACCATACCATGTGTGTTGATCCTCGTCTATGAGCACCTGGCCGGCATGCCTCGTGCCTCCTTGTAGATGGAGACCTGCAGGGACCATTTTGTGTCAAATGATGAACGACATGCTAGGGTCAATACAGTAAGTAGTAGTAATAATTTTGCATCCAACAACCAAGTATTTAATGTACTAAAATACAGTAACAATGTACTAAAATACTGTAACTCAGTAGTAGCTACGAACTAAAAATACAGTAAATACAATTTTTGCATTCACATATATGTGGTGACAGTGTAGGTGTGCATCTGCTAATTATTCCCTTCGTTCCAAATTATAGGATGTCCTCTTTTCTAGAAAAATTAAACTCGGTAACTTTTGACTAATGATCATACTATCCATATTTATGTTAAGTATTATGTATGTTATATCACTATATTCATATTTTAAAGTAATGCTAATTTCATATTCATTAGAAACAAAATATAAAATAAATTAATGATCAAAATATATCATTAAAGATCGTGTAAAAAAATATAGGTCTTATAATTTGGGACAAAAGGAGTATAACAGACCATAATTCAAAATACCCGTCATGCTCCAACCTTGGAGCATTATTAAAGCTTTAAAATTACTCCAACCTTCCTTGATCAATCTGTTATCAGCTTAATTCACTGCTCATAATCTCTCTCTTTTATTGGGTGGGGGAGCTAGTAATTATCTGGTTGAAAGAAAGTTATGACCATCACTTTCTCCACCAAACTCCTTATCCCCACAATTAATGTTGGCATGGAAGAATCTCACCGAAGCTTTTCCAAGTGATTCCCGTGCGTTCTTGTTTAGCATATTGTCCAACACTTGCTACAAGAATGTGCTGCTGCATTCCATAGAAATTTCAACCACTAAGGGCTCCATTGATGAAGGAATTTCAAAGGAAGTTTGGAGGATTTCAATCTTTCCTATCAGCTCCTTTGGAACAAAGGAATGAAATGGGCAAAAAGAAATCCTATGATTTGCTTCCTATATCTCAATTCCATAGGAATTAAGCATATGAGTTCATATCTCATGTTTTTTTACAAGTTCCATGCACCCTCCCTCTTTCTCTCTCTAGCATCTCTTTTGCACAAAACAATTTCCTTCAGAATTCATATGTTTTATTTCTTACAAGCCATCCAAATACGCAACTGATCTTGAATTCATGTGCTTTGACACCTTGTAACAATTCAAAGTACGTGACATTAGGTTTTTTGATTCATGTGTTTCAAAGATCCCACGTTCCAAAAGAGCCCTAAAACAACTTCCAACACCACTCCCTCTGATGAGGAACTAGGTCTTGATCTTCTGATAGGTATTGATAATTCTCGATTTAGCAAAAACTTGAGACACGAACTGGCTTCTGATTAACACGATCCGAATCCTGCAATCGCAACACTACATCTCCTTTGGTTATCAACTGTTCACTGCCTGGTTGACCTCATCGAGAAGGCTAGTCCCTGCATGCAAATCGAAGAACACAAGCAAGAACAAGCTAGATTGTAACTCAATTACATATGAATGATTAAGCACTCGAATACGGGGTTCTACAAACCGAACTAGCGGCGAAACATCAATTGGCAGAATAATATAAGCAAAACCCAACTCTAAACGATGATGACTATTGAATAAATGTGATTTGGGACGTCCTAGGGTTGCCCTATGGTGCACACCTCCTTCGGCTTAGCCCACGACACAATTACAAGGCCCAAGACCCAAATCAGACTCGGACTGGACGGGGTACGTGACTTGTTTTGCACATTCTCGATAACCAAGTCAAAATTTTGACGTGGAACTGAAACTATCTGAAAGTAGACTCCATAAGTGGCTAGATCAACGGCTAGGTCCATTTGACGTTGATGTTGTCAGGAGGCCCGAATCCAAATCCAAAATGTGTATAATTTCATCTCTTGCCTTCTATGAACCAAAAGCGACGTGGTAAGGTAGGAGTAGACTTGGAGAAGATCTTGGTTTGATCCCCAATCAACTTCTTTGATCATCCAAGCACTTTGTGAGCCCACACTCCTTTCGTTCACCCACACAAATTTTTGTACAAACGAAAAGATGCAAAACATATGGTACAGTAGCGTTTGTTCAAACATGTAATAAGTAAATCTAATATAGAACATATGTACCTTTAGCTTATTGATGTGTAACATAAGCATGGTTATATTCGAGCTAGTGATGTCCTCATCATCCTCCCTTTCTTGATTGGAAACCGTCGTCGGTTTCACTTTGTCATTAATTTGATGAACTTATCTTTATATTTCACAACATAGGGTGAGGTAGACTTCTTGATGGACCTATGGTTGGATTTTGAAATTTTTACACTCGGAAAACCACAACACTCCACTTCTTGGAAACCAACCTGCAACTCATTTAAATAACTAGAGAAACTAGATAGAGAATTACTTATACACATGTGGTCCTCTAGACAATATATGTCTTCATGAAAAGATGTATATTCAAATTCGAACAAATATATACCCTATGCATATTGCATTCCCCTTTATTATCATAATTGCCAATAACATGAAAAACAACATGAGAAGGACATGGCAATTCCAAGCTAGCAAATAATTTCTTCTCTAAACAGTTGAGTGGACAAAGATCATCTAATTGAATATGGCCCTAAGTATTTAAAGAAGATAGCAGTCTAACCTCTTCATTCTCATTAGCAATGTGAATAACATGTTTAAACTCAACATATGATGGTTCTATTATAGAACTAACATTTCACTAGTTGTGGTATGGATATAAGTGAAGCATCGCACAACTCTTATTTATCACCAGAAACAACAACTAAATTATTTTCTGACAAATGTATTTCAACAATTATTTTCACTATGGGTTGCTCTAATATAGCATAAGTAGTGGATATATTTGGCACATCATAATTAGGCATACCTTGAGTAAAATGTAGCACTATTATCATTACCTTTATTCTCATCTTCAGAAATGGTAGGCGCTTCTTCAAGTATACATGGAGCTATGGGTAGACCTTCTTTCTCTACTCCTTTCTTTGTTTCCTCATTAACTAAGTTGTTCTCAGATTCCTATAAAATATTAGTATCCAAAGCAAGAGGTACAACAATGCGCTCATTTTGTAATAACTCAGGCTTAGTTGAAGGCAGCGCAATATTAGTATCATTCCAGATATTTCTAAAAATCTCACTAATTTTACTCTTCATCCTCTCAAGGTCTTCTTTGGAAATTTCAGCAAGACTCATTGTTACCAATTTTATTTTTCAATCATTATGTCTAAACAAGTATGTATCAACAATACCATTATTGATGTGACAATGACTACTATTTATGATGAGGACACAACTAGCTCGGATATAACCATGACTACCTTGTGTATTAATCAACCAAAGAGGTACTTGCTTGGATGAAGGAAAAGAAGCCGAGCATAACGAATGCATGGAATATCAAAGAAGTTGATTGGGGACCAAACCAAGACCTTCTCCAAGTCAACTTCGGGTGCAATTCGGAGTCCGGGACCAGTCTGCACTAAAACAGGCGCCCAGGTCGCATACGTGCTCGGATTGGGCGTTCTTTATATGGATGGAAAGCTAAGAAGATAACCTTTCCAATGGTTCTAGTCCCATGTCCAAATTCGTTACGAGTCATCGGGAATTGACCGAACAAATTGACATTCAGAATCTGTCCCAGCGCTGCGACGCCGTATTTGGGCCTTTGGGCCGTGTATCGTGTTGGAGTCCATTAGGGTTGCGTCAAGGGGGTGTTTGCACGACCCTGAACTCCTTATATCAGTAGCCGTCGCTATCTTTAGGTTTTTGGGTTTTGCTTAGATTAATCTGTCAAGAACAGTTTCGCCGCTAGATCGGTTTGTAAGACCCCAACTTGTGAGCTTAATCATTCATCTGCAATTTTGGTTGTATTCTATCTCGTTCTTGTTTGTGTTCTTCGATTGGCAAACAGGGAATTAGCCTTTTCAGCGAGGTCACCCGCGTTTCGACACGGGTGATAACCAGAGGAGACGTGGTGCTGCGATTGCGGGGCTCAAGAGCGTGCGCGTTCAAGAAGCCGGATCGATTTGTGTCGCGACTCCGTCCAAATCATTGTTTATCAGAACCTTTCGGAAGGTCGGGAACTCTAGTGGACATCAAGTGGTATCAGAGCTCTAGGTTCACCGTCAGGTTCGCCCAGTTTCTTTACCCTAGATTAGTTTTTGTTTTCGCAATAATCCTAGAGTCTACAGAAAAGCCAAAAAAAAATTTAGTCGTTAGTTACCTTAACCTAGACAGTGTTTAGCCTTTGCATGATTCTTTTTCAGAGTCCGTAGTGTTGAGTTTGAGTTCTAGTTAGTTTAAGTTCTTGTTGCTGGTCTAGTGCGTGTTTTAGTCTAGTCGTGTGTTTTTCCTTTGTAACCCTAGCCGCCACCTTTCACCGTGTGTTAGGGTTCATCTTTTGAGAGCCGTTCCGCATCATAAACAACCATCAGATCACCACGCATCACCAGAACACCCCACATACTCCGCTGCCACCATATCCCAATTCCACCGCAAAAAGACTAGGTTATATCCCCTCTGGAAAACCTAGCCGGAAGCCCAAACTTCAAATAGCCATAACTTTTGCATACGGACTCGGAATCAGGCAAATTTTAACTTTTCGGATAAGAGAAAAAAATTTTACATCCGATTTGGCGGGTTTGGCGAAATCAAAATTCCAAAATTTGGCTTACAAAATTGTCTGTTTGAGCTCACAAGTTTCTGCACTCTCTTAATAGTGGTATCAAAAAATTCCATAGGCCACATATCAACTCCGATTGAGCTGTAACTTTGTGGTGTTCCTATTTTTGTGCTCCTGGAAAATAAAAAAAGAAAATAAAAAAAAGAAAAAAAAGAAAAGTTGATTTTCACTAGTGCCTCGAGCTCACGACGCGCTCCGTTGAGCCTATTAGCCTTGCGGTTTTGCTATTTTTGCTGAGACTCGCCAAAGCTTGCCTGCCAGTCCTTCCTTGCTGTTTACTAGTGTCATATTCATTTGCGCCATCATTGTTACCACTACTGTCTAGGACACGAGTAGACCAGCAACTAAGGGCACGTGACTTGGGATTTTTTATTCAACATTACTATCTGTCATTGGATTGTGTACCACTCACATATATTTGGCCTTCCTAGCTCCACATACTACTTCTGGATAGCACAGGTTCTTGATCCCTGCAATCGCTGACTACGCTTTCCAGGTATCCTTTGCTTTGCTGGTAAGAACTTTATACTCTATCAAGTTCCTCTAGTTGTTTAAATGAGTTACAGGTTGGTTTGCAAGAAGGGGAGTGTTGTGGTTTTTTGACTAAAAAGATTTCAGGATCCAACCATATGGCCATCAAGAAATGTTCCTCATCGGATGTTGTCATAGATAAATATAAGTTCAAAATGCTCCATGATAAGATGAAACCGAGGACGGTTTCCAATCAAGAAGGGGAGGATGATGAGGACACAACTAGCTCGGATATAACCATGACTACCTTGTGTATTAATCAGCCAAAGAGGTACTTGCTTGGATGAAGGAAAAGAAGCCGAGCATAACGAATGCATGGAATATCAAAGAAGTTGATTGGGGACCAAACCAAGACCTTCTCCAAGTCGACTTCGGGTGCAATTCGGAGTCCGGGACCAGTCTGCACTAAAACGGGCGCCCAGGTCACATATGTGCTCGGATTGGGGCGTTCTTTATATGGATGGAAAGCTAAGAAGATAACCTTTCCAATGGTTCTGGTCCCATGTCCAAATTCGTTACGAGTCATCGGGAATTGACCGAACAAATTGACGTTCAGAATCTGTCCCAGCGCTGCGACGCCGTATTTGGGCCTTTGGGCCGTGTATCGTGTTGGAGTCCATTAGGGTTGCGTCAAGGGGGTGTTTGCACGACCCTGAACTCCTTATATCAGTAGCCATCGCTATCTTTAGGTTTTGGGGTTTTGCTTAGATTAATCTGTCAAGAACGGTTTCGTCGCTAGATCGGTTTGTAAGACCCCAACTTGTGAGCTTAATCATTCATCTGTAATTTTGGTTGTATTCTATCTCGTTCTTGTTTGTGTTCTTCGATTGGCAAATAGGGAATTAGCCTTCTCGGCAAGGTCACCCGCGTTTCGACATGGGTGATAACCAGAGGAGACGTGGTGCTGCGATTGCGGGGCTCAAGAGCGTGCGCGTTCAAGAAGCCGGATCGATTTGTGTCGCGACTCCGTCCAAATCATTGTTTATCAGAACCTTTCGGAAGGTCGGGAACTCTAGTGTACATCAATTTATACAACCGTTGCTCACATTACAGGTCAACTGGAAGACATCAAAATCAAGTTGTTCAAGTTCTAGAATCCAATTCGATCACCTACTGCATTGCTAACTTCAGACGACCACCAAATATGTATACGAGCTCCGTTTTGGATCCATGAGTACATGATGGAAAGCTCTTGTAGTCCTCTTTCCAATGTATCTAGCATCATCACCAAATTCCATCTTAGTCATCCGCAAGTGAAGAAACAAGGTGTTGCGCCACCTGTCATGGGCCTTTGGACTTGTAACTTCGTTTAGGACCCTGGCCCAAGTGGGGTGCGCCCTAACCTGGTGGAGCATGACCGTAGGGACCCCTTGGTCATCCTCTCACCTTCTTAAATAGCTAAGTACCCCTTCAGAGTTTCTCGGGTTTTATTTAGATTAAAGTTTAGCTATTGCTACTTTTCTAGGTAAAGCCGTGATCGATTAGATCTCCGTTTTCTTGTTATGAAACCCCAACTTATCGTGTGTAATCAATTTCTATTTATAATCAGATTGCTTTTATCTTATTCTTTCTTGTTTCTTTGATTTGCTTGAAGGAATAAGATTGATCTGCATTGGTAAGATCAACAACCCACGGAGAGATGTATCGATCGCTAAGGCGCACCACAACAACGTGTCGTACAGTTATAGTCGGGTCGTCAGCGTTTCTCCCAAATCATAGTTATCATCAGCTCACCGAAAGATCAGGATAATCAGAGCTGTGAGCATATCGAGTGGAGCTTAGGATTTTATCGAGTGGTATCAAAGCCAGGTTGCTCGTTGAGTTTTTTTATCTACCTATAACCAGAAAATAGCCATACAAAAAAAGGTAGCATCCATTATCTAGCCATCTTTGTGCCGCTGCATTGTTCTTTTCAGTTTTTGCTTTCTTGAGTTTTGCGGTGCATTGTCATGTCGTGTTGCTAGTCTTAGCGTTAGTCTGTTTAGAGTTGCGAGTTCTGGTCACGTTTAGTACCACTGTCATCGCTGTCGTGTCTTTGTTTTCATCGAGACCTACGAAACGAAATCGCCTTGCTGCCAGGGTTAGATTTTTGTTGTTCTTAGAATTTTATGTCGGTTGGTTTTAGAGTTGCATCTATGGTGTGTGCAAGGAAGAAGAAGACAGGATAACAGATCGGTTTTCGAAGGAAGTTTTGTAGATTGGTTTCTGATGAGAGGAAAAGGAATCGACTTCCTTATTTCAAAAAAGAATTCACCATGGGTTCGTGACTGAGACCTCCAAGCCACGCTCTCCTCTTGGTTTTAATTTGTATCGTGACTTTCCATATGCCTTGGTGAAAATTTTTCGTGTGTCGGATTGGAGATTTGTTTACAAATACGGAACCTATGGGATGGAGCATTCTATTTTTATATAGTTCTAATTTTAGACTTTGGACTTGTACATTTGGGTCCCTATAATTTTTGTATTTACATTTGAGTCCTTGTAATTTTACATTGAGGTCCTTAAGTTTGTTTTTGATGAAGAAAATCAAAAAAGAGAAAAGGAAAAAGGTGCTTACAAAAAGAAAAAAAGCCGTACCAAAAAAAGAAATAATAAAGAATAAAGAAAGAAATAAATGAGAAAATGAATTGTTATCTTTGAGTTTGCTTTCAGATATCAGAGTTATGCTTGAGTTGTTTGTAGTATTATCTTGTGGTATCGTTTATGTTTACGCTCGCATTTCTAGTACATTTTAGCCTAGAACTAGCATGGTACTAACTTTCAACTATTATTCAACTTTGTATTCTCTGATTTGAGCACTTGCTATTCCTTTACTATATATTTAAGCCTACCGAAAGCTCCACAGATTTGACTATAGCTGTACGAAAAGTGTTTGCCAAGGCATCGATACATCCAACCTCCATTGGGTTTAGGTTGAGTTGTTGTGGTCCCCATTCCGCTTGCTTTGGTAAGATCTTGTAAGAGCTTAGTTAAAAGCTTGAGTGTGTGTGAAATTTGAACCTACACTACCTAGTAATTGAATGGAGCATGCATATTCTTGTGTTTGTTTCTTGTTTGCTACTAACTATGGCATAGCTATGGAAGGGGATACATGACGATCATGCTCAACATCGACTTCTTCACCTTCGATGAGATATGATGACTTCTCCACATGATGCATATGAGATACCTGACTATAATCTTGCAGGAGTTGAATATAAGTTACCATTTTATGAGGGTAAGTATAATTCTGTTGCTTATATTGATTGGGAGCTAACAGTAGATATTGAATTTGATAAATATGATTTTTCAGATGCTCAAATGATTAAGGTTTCTAGTAATAAGTTTACCTCTTCTGCATAATTTTGATTGAGTCATGTTAGTAATAAACCTGAAACTTGGGATGAATGCAGAACCATGATGAGAAAACGTTTTGTTAGTTCTTATTACAAATGTTCTCTTCTTGGGAAATTAGAACATCTGAAACAAGGTGATAGAACTGTTAAGGAGTATATCCATGAATTTAATGTTTGTATCATCTACAGTAGTTTAAAATAATGCGATGAAAATACAATGCGTAGATTTTTCAAGGGGCTCAATTATGAAGTTCAGGTTATACTTGCTAATGTGACATATAATCATATTAGACATCTATTCATGCTTGCTCGTAACATTGAGAGTCAAATTTTATAAGATTTCATATCAAATACGAGAAAACATGAACAATGTGATTTATCTCCTGTTTTTAAATCTCCTATATCCTTATGCAATGATGATGTGCAAACATGGGAGGATTAATCTTTTGTGTCTCTTATTACTAATATTTTGCAAGAAATTCAAAACATTCAACAAAAGAAGGAGAATGGTGTACTTGAGAAGAAAGAGGAGAAGGATAAAGCACCTGTGATGTCTAAAGAAAGTATGCAAGGCAAATTAAATGGCGCTGAGATAACTGAAGGTGAGTATTGTCAAGTTGAGCTACATATGTCCACTTTTCATGCTATAGTAGAGGAACCATTAGTGCAACAAATTGCTGAGATGCCTTGTCATAAGTTGATTTGTTTGCTGTTCCTTGTGATAAAGAAGAGTTGTGTGATAATGCTTCACTGATATCAATGCCACAATTAGTGAATGAACATGCTATTTTGTCATGCCCAGAAATTCACGAACCAGAATTCCAAGTAGGATGTGTATTCAATCCCTGTCCAGGACCAGTCAGGGTACACAAACGATAAAGTTGGCATATAGATTCATGTCTTACAAAATAGAATAAATTTCTTACAAATGCAGTGGAAAGATAAAACGAACTAAACTAAACAACTTGACGCCCGCAGCGTGTCGACTCCACTCGACGGGCATCCTTGACGGTAGTGACGAAGTCTATTTCTCCGAGTAACCTTCATCCGAGAAGTACTCTAGCTCTGGGGTAGGGAAGATAGAGCAAGACTGAGTCCTATCCACTGAACTCAGCAAGTCATACGTAGAGGAGGTATGATGCAAGTATTTCCAAGGGAGGCTAGGGGGTTCTTTTGCATAAAACAGTTATAAAGCAGTAGTTGAAAGTAGTAAAACTGTTGAATGTAATTAAGCAATAGTAATCATCACTGCCCAACGCTAAACCATGTTGCAACAGGCCCAACCATCCACCTGAACTAAACCAGTTCCATTAAGTCAGATTATTTCTAATGACAAGACTAATCATGGTGAATCTGGTTGATCACCCATAACCACGGGCACGTCTATTTGAATAATTTTACTCTAATCAGTACAACTATGCCCACAAGACACAGCCCCATGACACGTTTCCATGTGTCAGCATGCCACCACGACATACCGAAAAGGAACTATGACAGGACTCTTCGCATAACCCTCCCTAACCAAGTGCACCACACTTCAGGTTTCGCCCTTACCCTTAAAACCAAGGTAGGCAGCCCCCTCTTATACCTAGGTGAATCTGGAAGCCGAATAGATCATTGCAGGGCCTATCCAAACTCCATCACGCTCACCCTTGCCTAGGTACATCAGAAAGGGAAAAACTACACCACAAGCTGAATAGTAATTCTTCCAGGGTTTCCCGCGAATCGGTCCTTCAATGCCATAGGCGCGTTTATCAAAACCATGCACCCACAACACACCATTAGGGAAATTTTAGTTGAATTAATACCATGATGATACATGTCCATAATTATCATCATTAATCAAAGATATAATATATTAATGAGATTAGTGAGCAAGTCGATCTAAGCATAGCTAAGCATTTCCTAAACCATCTAGTCATATTAATTCCGAAGTTATCGATGACACGGTAATCAAGCTATGGTTGAGTATAATAGGAACCATCTCACATGATGTTATAAAATAATGCAACATTTAATAGAAAGCGAGTTATTTGCAAAAATAGGTACAGTATGCTCAATGAGAATGCATAACTTGCCTTGCTCTGGTGCTGCTGGGACCTCTACAACAACTTCAAAGTAAAGCGGAGCGTCGGACTGCCAAAATCTACGCAACAAACAAATTACACAAACAGGCTATAAGTCTTATGAGATAGGAAACAAAACCATTTTTAATGGATTCTAGGCATTTTTATGAATATACTATAATTTGAATAGACTTAAATGGAGCTCGGATTAATTTTCTATGAATTTAGGAGATTCACTCTGTTTTTACTATAAACAGAAAAGTCATGAATTATTTATTGCGCATTAAAGCCCAAAGGATGATGTCATGCCGAGGGAGCCCGACACCGGCAAGAGGGCCCCACCTAGCAGTGAAGCAAGGGGTGCGGTGCACAGTGGACCTTATCCACTGGGCCGGAGAATGGGTGCGCCACATGACGCACGCGTGGCACCGACACGGTAGCCACGCAGCGGCCACGCGGGTGGCCGAGCGGACGGACCCAATCTACGTGTGGCAGATAGGACGTCGGGGAGGTGGCGGCAAGCGAACGACCGTCCGGACTGGGAGACGATGGCGCGCGCGGCCCAATGGTCACCGGCGATGTGGGGAGAGAGATAGAGACAGCGGGATTTGAACTCAAATCCGAGGAGGATTCGTGGGCAGGAGGCACGGAAAGGTGGGCGGAAGTGGGCCTCGGCATCCAGACAGCGCGAAGCGGGCGCGAGAGGTGCGGAGGTATGCGAAGTATACACTACTCATAGAACATATATACAATAAAGAAACACATAGACTATAAGCATAAATAAATAAAGAAGATAACTCTATTAATTCAACTATAGTCTTACAAGAAGAATAAAGTACTAAAGTCATACCAGAATCTTCGAGAAGACTATAGGACCGAAGCTCTAAGCTTATTTCTACTACTATAGAGAATACAATGGATAGAGAGAATTGCTCCTTGAGCTGTGTGTTGCAAGTGAAGAGAGTGAGCTCTATTTATAGTTGATTTATGACGGTTATTGAAGTCGATAACTTCCACAACCGCCATCAGGAGCCAACTAAGGATCGCCACGTGGAGGGTGGAGATGAGAGGTGGCTATGGCGGCTCGGCCAAACTAAGGGTTGGCCAAACCCTTGGCCCCACCTCTCTCCACCGCCTTTCACTAGGGATTGACTTGTGGTCCCCTAAGGCCGTGCACGGTGGTTTGGTCCCACTTTAGGTTGGTTTTGCTTGACCTGTGGGCCCCTCAATCCGTGTGCTCGCACGTGATTTGTTGGAGATGTGTTTCTTCGCATGCCGGTTTCATTTCTCCTTTACTTTGATGTATATTCTCTGCATCCATGTTAATTCTCCAAGTCTCGTACAACTACATTATTTATTATTGATATACGTGTAAGAAATGCTAGTTTTCTATTTATTTATTATGATAGTTGACGGTCGAAATTGGTACTTAACGCCTGTGAACAACAGCCCCAAGCTAAACTTTTGCTCATCCCGAGTAAAGATAAAACTTAGGTTGTTGATCAGGAGTTGCTAGCATGTTTTATTTCACATTAATACTATGCTTAAAACATATCTTTCTACCTAGAATTTGAATAAGTTGGCAATAGTAGTTTTACCTTTGTTACCTTATTCTTCATGGGGCTTGTAGCTTCTTCTCATCTTGGGTGGTTGAGAGATAGAACGGATCGTAGAGCACCAATCACTTACTTTTTTGGTTCAACTTTCCTTCCGGAGGTTTTCAAAAATTTTCACAATTAAAACCAAAGTTCCTCGAATGATACTCTTGATCGCTCAATGTGTATAATATTCTTCACCAAGGCATAATGTTGCCTTTTTATCATCCTACTTCTAAGGGTTTATATGTTGAGAGCTCAAGGTAGGGATAAAAGATAGGGCAATACTTGTATCACATATATTGCAAAATCAAAAAGAGGATCCAAGGAGAAACAAATCATACAATCTGATCAAGATGTGCAAAGTGTGTGGCTGTATGGTGGGAGGGTATGCGGTACTCCTTTGTCATAAGCTCTCTTTTGTTCCTAACTTGAGATGTGACTATTTTTCTCTTCTCACTATTTTTCTCATGCTGCTCAAGAACAAAAGTAAGCAGTACTCATTTTTTCCTTTTTCTCATTTTTTTTCTCACGATGATTGAGAATATTTCTATTTTTTACCTCCTTCCGTTTTTTCTATAGCCATGTCTTATTGCAAACTACTAGGAGAGACATTTTGATTGACATGATGAAATATTTATTTGGTGGATGGAAATGTTGCTAACTCTTAGTGTAGAGGTCAAACAATTGTGGTAGGTGTATGGCATGTTTTTACTACCTCCAGTGTAGAGGTCAAGCATACATGGTAGGTGCACGTGAGTGGGTATCTTGATCAAAAAACCATGAAGAGATTCTCACAAGGGTCACAACAATTTGAAAAAGCTCAATGGGATGACAAGCATCATATGTGTGTAGGTTATTCAATAAGACCATCATATGAACCTGGTGGGAATTTATCATCATTGAGTAACTTATAAATTTTTTTTCTTTTGAAAAACAAAGACTTCGGATTTCAAGTATCACTTGGAGAAAGATCATGGCAACTCTATTTCACCATCTCATATCCTACAACAACCTAGATTAGATCATGCATATGCAACTCACAAGTTTCAAGTTCAAGGCAATGATTTTTGACCAACATACTCAAAAAGTAAGGTGAAAGTAAGTTGTAAACTAAGCACTAGCGGGAAATAAGAACATAACAACTATTCATGATTTCAACAAGCGAATCTAGAACATTCTTACCGCATATGGGAAGCAAATATTTTTGGTATTTTTATGTGTTTTGCAATTTTTTATCATTTTTCTTTTTATGATGCAATGCAGTGAAAGTAATATACAAGTTGCCTTAGTATGGGAGGCACTCCTCCAAGCTAGCTTCTTGCTCATAGTGATGTGAGCTCGAACTTGCAGCCCACTGAGGAAACATTTTGCGCTCTTCTTCAACCTGCACGCACGAGCAAAGAACACACAAGAACACTCGAAAGACTGAGTTACGTTAGCAAAAGCTGGTTAGTCGTCCAACAGTTAGTCGTTGTTGTGAAGCTTGGTTGCCACCATAAATCGTCCTTGTGGATACTAACACTGCACAAAAATCGACGCACCACAACAATCGTTCTTGTGGGCGAGAATGCACCACAACAATCATTCTTGCAGGGTAGTGACAATCATTCTTGTGGGCGAGAATGCACCACAACAATCGTTCTTGCAGGGTAGTGACACCACCACAACACGGTTCTTGTAGTTCAACACTTAAGGTGAACTTGGAATGCAAGAGGAAGAGAGAAGCAATGTTTTGTTCTCAAACTTGAGACAAGGACATGAGAGAAACTATAGGAGGAAGAGAGTATCCAAGGGCAAACAAATGCAGTTTGGTTTGGGGCAAGGAGAACAAGAGTCATGGGGTGGCTTTTATAGGGGAGAGCCACCCGTGGATTGGCTGACCCCTTTCGGCCCCCCTTGTGCTCTCTTTTGAAGGCAGCAATAATGGCACTCTCTACTAAATAAAAGTGAAAGATTGGTTCCAAGAAAGATACCCATTCAGACCTCTTTAAATCCCCAAGTTGTCCCATTTTGATTTTCAAGAAGATAAGATTAGAGGGCCACCTCACATGCCTCCAAAGTTTTAAATTAGTGGGTCTTCATTTCAAGATAGATCAACCCACTAACTTTGTTATATCTCAAATTTGGTTTTTAGCAAAAGGATTTTGAAAATACAAAAGGTTGGAAATTCAAATATGATTGGGAAAAGCAAATATGAAAATGCAAATTGAAAAATAAAATATGCAATTTGGAAAATAAATATGGGATAACTACTGAGTTTACCTTTCGGCGGATGACTCACTATTTTAAGTCCAACAAGCGGGACTTCTCCGTTCTATTTAATTTGTCACGACGACTGGCTCTGGAGATGATGAGACAGATGACTGTGGTTTCTTGACCCGCCACACTCTTTTGGTCTTCCTTGGTTTTGTCGGTGTGGACGACTTTGTGGACTTCGGGGCTGCGACCTTGGCTACACCCCTTGCCTTTTTGGCATGTTGACATTCCGGTATTGGAGAAGGAATGCCCTCTTTAATACCTTATCCATGAATGCCAAAAGGCTATCCTTCTTCGGAGGTATCACTTTGACCTCACGGATATTCTGCTTGTTCGGCCCATACTTGATCTTGATCATGGAGCATTGCTCCTTCCTGGGCTAGAAATCGAACTTCTCCTCCTTGCCATTAATGTGGAGTCGGATTTCTCTGGCTCTCATATCAATGCATGCGTCCGCGGTGCTTAGGAATGGACGCCCAAGGATAAGTGTTGTATCCTTGTCGGTGTCCACGTACAATACCAAGAAATCGACGGGAATGAAGCAACCCCGGATTCTCACCAGAATATCTTCAGCAATTCCTGCCATGTAATGGATCATGGATTTGGCCAACTGCAGCATCATGAGTGTAGGAGAGAGAGTAATGAAGTTCAATTGATCAGAAACTACCTTGGGCATGATGCTGACGCTTGCTCCAAGGTCGCACAAGGCATGGTCGAAGTGTTGTGTCCTAATTGTGCAGTTGATCATGGGATACCCCGGATCTTTCTTCTTCTTAGGAAGCTGATTGAGTATAGCTATGCTACACTCCTCTGTCAACTTGACGATCTCTATGGTGGGCAATGACCGTTTAGTGCTGATGATGTCCTTGAGGTAGCATGCATACGTAGGCACCTGCATCGCATCCACGGTAGTGGGATATTGATATATATTTTCTAGATTACCTCGATGAATTGGCTGAATTGCTCATCCATGGTTGGCTTCCTATTGCGGCGAGGAAATGACAGGATGTTCGTATCAATGAACTCCTATGGAGCCGTCCTACTATGTTGTGCCGCGTTGAAGTTGTCAGGAGTGGGTTCCTCCTCCTATGTCTTTTTCCCCTTGGCTACCTCAGTTGGTTACAATGGATCATGAACTGATTTGCCTCCCCTCATGGTGACCGCGTTGACATTCTCCAGGGATGGCTCAGGTTGGCTCGAGATCTTCCCTATCTTGGCATAGGAACGTCAGCAGGCAACTGAGCTAATTGAGTCTCCAGCATCTTGTTAAAGCACAGCTGGTTTTTGATAACCAAGGAGAGTCGCTTCATCTTGGTATGAATGCTCTCCAAGGTTTTGTCATTGGCCGTCAGTCTTTTGGACATCGTGTCATTGATTTTGGCCTAACCAAAGACAAGATCCTTCAAGGAGTGTTGGTTAGGATTGAAGTTACCGTTGTTCCTTCCTTAGTAATATGGGTGTGGTTGGGTCCTCCCCTGACCTCCTTGTGGATGATTCCCGTTGTTGTTGTTCATGAAGAATATGTTCTCACGGGTCTTGGGTGAAGCATCTAGGCCCCGTTGTTAATTTTAGTAATTAATGACAAGCACTAATTGTGAACTAACTATTTTATTTGAGTGATATATTTGAGTTAGGACCACATGATGTACATGCCATGGACGATCACCGTGGATTAAAATTGATGGTGCAAAGCAAATGGAACAAAGGGATAAATCTAGCGTTTTATTTTAAATCGATCGAGGAGTTGGGCGAGCGAATTTTTGCTAGGTGTTTTGCTAGCTTTGTCGTACTATCAAGAGGGGTAATGATCTTGGTAAAGAAATGATCAAAATGCCACATTACGTCATTTGCATCAACACTTGTTTTTGACAAATTTCCATTGATCATCTTCTGTCTGTGGCCGATCTGATCGTGGGATCAAGGCCGGTCTAACCGGTGCATTGGCCGGTCTGACCGAGCTGGACTCGGTCTGACTGTGTGGCTGGTGAGACGGTGAGCTGGTCTCGGCTTGGCGATCTAGAGCAGCCAGAGCCGATAGCGGTCTAACTGAGCCGATGGCGGTCTGACTGGTTGGCCTTTGTTAGTGCATTAAATGCACTGTAATGGCTAGTTTTCTAGTCGTTACATTGGTGGGTAGTCTGACTGGTCACCCCATGACGGTCTGACCGGCAGGCAACTGAGGTTGGGGATTTCGACCTCAACGACTAGTTTTGTAGGTGGGGGTATAAATACTCCCCCACCAGTAGTAAGGTGGCTCTCTTGGCACTTGCTTCACTTGCATATACCTCTTGCATTCACTCTAACACCCTTTTGAGCTTTAGTTTATCCATTATTGGTGTTGGAGGGTTGATTGAGCCAAGACAAGTGCATTGCTTTATTGTTAAAGCTAGTGTGACACTTGATCATTTCCGATCTGGGTCGTTACTTGTTACTCTTGGAGGTTGCCCCCTCCTAGACGGCTTGGAGGAGTTGCCCCGTGACCTCTCCAAGAAGATTGTGGAGAAGGCCCGGTGTTGGCTGTGAGTGGTTTGGAGTTCACCACCTTCGAAGTGCAAGAAGAACTACCGTAGTGATCGAGGCTTGGGTAGTCCACTTTGAGGTCGGCTCCCACCTTGCCCACCCCTTGACAAAGGGGTTTGGTGGCTTTGTGGTTTAAGCACTGAAGTTGGGCTCGCCTCAACGGGGACGTAGAAAACCGACGAGTTTCTGAACCTCGGGTGAAAAATTCCTTGTCTTCTGTCTCATTTACTTATGGCATTTACATTTGTGCAATTTACTTTCATAGAGACATACTTTAGCCCATATCACCCTAGGATTACAAAATATAATCTAGTTGCTTAGTTAGTTTCATTCCTCACTAAGCCTAGCAACTTAGGTTTGTTTCGATTAGGGGTCATTTATTTTTAATAATCGCCTATTCACCCCCTCTAATCGACATCTCGATCCTACAAGTGTTATCAGAGTTTATTCTCTCTTGATTGGGCTATACTGCCTAGAGAGAAAAGATGTCGAACGAGGTGAACCATGTAGGAAAGGCCCCCATGTTCAATGGCACAAATTATTCCACTTGGAAACTTAAAATGTCTACTCACTTTAAGGCCATGAGCTTTCACATTTTGAGTATTGTTGATGTAGGTTTTGCTATCGCTGGCAATGACTTGATGTATGTTAACCATCGCAATCTCCAACTCAATGCCCAATCCATGAATGCCTTGTTCAACTCTTTGAGCCAATAGGAGTTTGATAGAGTTAGCAATCTTGAGACTACCTATGAGATTTGGAACATGTTGAGTGAAATTCATGAGGGCACAAGTGAGTACAAGGATTCCAAGCTTCACTTTCTCAAGATATAATATGAGACCTTTGGCATATTGCTCGATGAGAGTGTGAATGACATATATGAAAGGCTCAATGTGATTGTCAACGATCTCAGTAGACTTGGGGCAACTTACATCGATCTTGAGGTTGCTCAAAAGATACTTAGGGTTCTACCAGACAAGTATGAGACCCTAGTCACTTTGCTCATCAACTTCGACATGTCAAGGATGACACCTGCAAGTCTTTTGGGCAAGATCAACACCAATGACATGTACAAGTTGAAGAAATAAGAAATGGAGCAAATCTCACCATCAAGGAAGAAGAGCATTGCCCTCAGGGCCGAAGTTGAAGACAAGGGAAAGGTCAAGAGCGATGAAGGCAAGGATGACTTCAAAGAATAGATTGCAGTTCTTGCAAGGAGATTCAATGATCTCTTCGGAAGAAGGGAAAAGGAAAGAACTCTAGCTCATATAGAAGAAGTAGAAGATCCCACAAGACCCTTTCCAACTTGAGGTGCTTTGAGTGTGGTGAGAAGGGGTACTTTGCTTCAAAATGCCCCTCCAAGAAAGATGAAGAAAATAAGTCATCAAAGAAGGACAAGAGTGGAAAACACAAGCTTTTGAAGAGGCTCAAGAAAGAAAAAAAAGAAGATTGAGGCTTTAATTTGACAATGAGACTCAAATGAAGAGAGCTCCGGGTCACAATCGTTTCCGACGCCAATAATAGTGATGATGAAAGGTGCTATAAGAAGAAAACCATAGCTGGAGTTGTCATCAAGTAGGCGCCATCACTCTTCTCTCTATTTTGCCTCATGGCAAATAGCTCTTCTAAGGTAACTTCAAATAGTGATAGTGAAAGTGATGATGATAGTGATGATCCTTTTTATGATGAGCTTGAATGCATGTTTAGAGAGCTCCATACTTATAGTGAGAAGGAGATTGTCGAATTCAAGGCTCTAAAGAAGGATCATATTTCTTTGGAGGCCTTGTATGAGGAGCTAAAGATTTCTAATGAGAAACTAACCATTTTTCATGAGGAACTTAAGGAAGCTCATGACACTTTCCTTTTCACTACTCAACATGGAGCTCAAACTAATATTGGTATATCTTGTTATTTGCTTGATGATAGTGCTCCTTGTCATATTAATCATTGTGGAGATTATGGGTACCGGATACCCTCACGGCTGGCTTATCCGACTTACCATAGGGGATAGGTTGTGACTCATGATTATGTAGACCGGCTTAGGACTTGGGTATTACGTTACCATTATGTTGGTAAGATTGAGGAGTCCGACATAGAGTGTGATTGGGTCTCCGACTTGTAAGCCTACCCTGCAAGACTATATAAGGAGGGTAGGGCGTCCCTTGAGGGTTAGGAGACGAATATAGAGAATCAGAGCGAAAACTCACGAGAGTACAGATCGAAAGAGATCAAGAGATCAATAAACCACTCGGTGGATCGAATCCCCGAAACAGGAGTAGGGTATTACCTCTCATTGAGAGAGGGCCTGAACCTGTCTAAATCCTTTTGCATACTAACCCATCGTGTTTGACGCTTGACTGCTACCCCCAATTTGTTATTGCCAAAACCAAGTTTCGACAATCATGTTGCATCATCTAGCATATCTAGTTCTTGTGATGACCTTATGGATATGTTTAGTTCTAGGTCTTGTGCTTCTTTGTGTGATTCCTTGATTTGGGATGTCCTAGGGAGCACATCCCTTTCGGCTTAGCCCACGACACAATTATAAGGCTCAAGACCCAAATCAGACTCAGACTGGATGAGCTACATGGCTTGTTTTACAGATTCCCAGTAGCTCCAGTAGGAACTTTTACGTGGGACCAAAACCATCTGAAAGTAGACTCCATAAGCTTTCCAACAAGTACTGATGGGCCTCGAGATCAATGGCTAGGTCCGTTTAAAGTTGATGCTGTCAGGAGGACTGAATCCTAATCCAAAACGTATGGAACTTTATCTCTTGCTTTCTGTGAACCAAAAGTGATGTGGTGAGGTAGGAGTAGACTTGGAGAAAGATCTTGGTTTGGTCCCCAATCAACTTCTTTGATTATTCAAGCACTTCGTGAGCCCGCACTCCTTTCCTTCACCCACATAAGTATTTCTGCAAATGGAAAGATAAAAACTCATGGTGCAGTAACGTTATAATAAGTAAATCTAATATAGAACATATGCACCTTTAGCTTATTGATGTGAAACATAAGCATGGGTATATCTGAGCAAGTGATGTCCTCATCAATCTCTACTCCAGCCAATTTGTTATGTCTGTCTTCTACTATTCAGTCCACCCATAACAGTGATCACCTATATAACTGTTATCTCAAATCATTTCTCCCTCAAGCCGAACTCCTGAAGATGCAAACTGGAGTTGGTAATTTTACAAACAGAAGGAAGTATGAGGTTAGGGGTTACTGGGTGAACCTGGGCCTTTCTTTTTTCCTTTTGGTAGTAATTATGAAGCTGAATTAATGAAATGGCACTAGCATTGTTTGTGTTTTCGTGTGCCCCGTTTATGCGTCAGCACAAATGGTTGGGTCTTGAACTTAGGGCACTAGCAATGTATAAAAGACCAAAGCAGGTATTAAGGTGGGTCCCACGATATATATATGGACACATTCACAATGTATATAGAAAAAGTGCGCATTAAGCTGGACCCCACGTTTCCAACCAACTATATTTTCCTCTGCCTCATCCCCAAACCACCATGAGAGAGACACCACGAGAGGAGGCGCCAAGCGTGCCCGTCACGGACGGGAGTGGATCTGGCGATGGCGGTTGCGGCTGTGCGAGCGGGCAGATCCGGCGGCATCGGCGGTAGTTGCAACAATGGTTGCGGATGCATACGCTGGTGAATCTGGAGGCGGCGGCTGCGCGAGCGGCTCCGACGGCATCGACGGTGGTCGCGAGCGGATCCGGCAACGTCGGTGGCGGTCGCGGGTGGATTGGGTGTTGGCGACGACGGTCGTGGGTGGATCTCGTGATGATGCGCATGCAAATCTGCCGGCATCGGCTGGATCCAGCAGGATCGGCAGCGGTCGTGGGCAAATCTTGGTGGAGGCGGCGGTTGTGGGCGGATCTCCGATGACGGCCATGCAGGTGCTCCCCGCGTCTTGCCCTCTCCGACGGCAGGCTCCTTGCTGGTTCTCCTCTCCCACAGTAACAACCAACTATTTTGGGGAGAGACAAAGTTGGAATAGAGAAGATTGTATTTTTTTTATTTCTTATGGGTGGTTCTTATGTATAATGCAACCTCAAACGAAAGATAGCTGTCAAAACTAGAATTTGGTAATATGAAAAGGGTGTAGCGCACAAAATCAAGTGGATGGGTGACGAGACAAAGGTTTATACAGGTTCAGGCCTTCTCAATGAGAAGTAATACCCTACTCCTATTTCAGGGATTGTATCCGCCAAGTGATGTATTGATCTGATGATCGAGTTGTGATTATCTTTGTGGTTATGTCTCTAGAGGGCTCTCTGCCTACCTTATATAGGTTGGGGGCAGAATTACAAAGAGAAAAACCTAGTAAAACACGACATCAGTTTCCTAATCTATTACATGATAGTACTCAATCGGGATTCTAGATCATGCCGTAGAACACAAGGCAGTATTATGATCGAACTCTATTCTATTACATAATATATGGATGTAGCCCATCTTCTATCTCTAGTCAAATATAGAGGCCATATGGGTACCTGATACCCATATTCTCCACAATAGCTATAAGGACCACCTTCATAATATATAAGAAGGCCTTATAAGCTTAATGCCCCTCTCCTATTTTTCGCATTGTGGATGTCAGCTACGTGGTATGGCTACAACCTGGTTTTGCTGTTTCAACCATGTCCATGAGCAGAGAAGCACAGCGGTGAACTAGCTAACTAGCTAAGCCTAGCGGCGAGCAGTAATGGCGGCTGGAGCCTGGAGCACCGATGTAAGGTGCAGAGCCAACGAACAATCCAAGACGAGCACTCAGCACTGTCAGTATCAGGTCAGAAGAAGCGAGACAGGCGCAGGCACACAGCCTTATGCTGGAGCGCAAACAGCATGCTGACTAGACGTCTAGACCACTTCATGTCTCTATTTGGTCTGATGTTTCGCTTAGATGTTAATTTGATTTGTGTAGACACGACTCTAACAATACGGCTACTATCATGCGATTGCTAAACCTCACTTTGGAGGCCAGATCACGATGATTAATTACCGGATTTGCTGCACAATCGAGAACAAAAATCAATCTGAATATTTTGCTAGATATAAAAAGGTCGCACAAATCATACGGTGACGGTGTTCCATAACACGGATATGTAGGTCCCTCTCACAGACATTACAAACAACTTAGAGTTTTGCACACACATGGAGACTAAAATAGTCTAAACAAAACCTAAATTTACATGTTGCGGCGCTTCCTTATTACTCATATTTATATTCAAGTGAAAATAAGAGGTGGGCCATGATTAGGATAAGTGTAATTATATATGACTTAGTCTCTAGAGTTACCATACGTAGGCCTATAAATTTATCGCTGATCCAAAACATTGACGGTTGGCGCACTAGGTAGGGTTATGTTGAGTGTTTTGTCAACAAACGGGATGGATTCAACTTTAGAAGTTACTGGATTCGTTTTTCCCCTAGGACAGACGTTTCGATTTGGCAGCTTTGACTTTCTCGTTTACAACTTCGGCATGCTCTTTCTCTCCAACTCAGATTCAAACCAGTGGGGAGGTTCAAGATCGCTTCAATTCCGTTTGGTCTCCCGAACATGGCCAAGACCTGCTACGGAGTGGCTTTCCCTGACTCGGATTCGAACCAGTCAGGGAAACTTGCAGCGTTCTCCTATTCGACCGGCATCTCCAACAATGCGGCAACGTACCCTAAGATCATTATGCAACTGTCTTCATTTCTCGCCGCAAGCTTCGGATCTACTTCAACTCCATCCCCTCGAGTTCGACTCAGGCATAATTGTAACGTACCCAAATTTTGAATTTTAAAATTTGACTTAAATGAAGTATGAAAACACTTTTCCATTTTTTAAATTTTGTATTTCTTTATCATAAAAACTCAAAATGAGGATTAGCTAGCCAAGTTATCCCAAGAAACGAGGTAAATTAAAACTAACCTCGCTTTCTAAAATAAAAACTTTTTAAACTCCTTTATTTTTAGCACCTAATAAATTTTCTACCACATTTTGTTTTGATAATAAAAGAAGTTACACAAACACATCATGGCCTAATGGCTCTAAGATGTAAGTTTTCAAAACCAACAGTTTAAGTTGGTGTTTAACAAATAATATCCATTTAACTTTAATTAAACCACAAACAATATTAATTTCAAACATGTTTTTTATTATAATAAAGGAATCACCAAGAATAAATGTCAGGACACCCTGGGTTAAATATTATGTAAGTTATTTGAAATAATAGCGCGAAATATTTAGTTGAATGGGGTCCAATAATAATTGAGTAAAATAGAAACCATCCAACCTCATTGCTTCCCTATCAAGTCAAATGACATACATATTATAAAACCTGAAGCGTCGAGTAGAGAGCATAGGGGATATTGCTGGGACTTTAGCATGCCAGTTAACTTCAGCCTGAGACATGCCCGTCAAACCACACGAAGATGGCGACTAGATGTGTTACACATCTCAGGAAACTTGACAAAATTCGTCAAAGCTCTATGACATCCCAAATGCTCAATACCCATACTGGTGTAGAACTAGATTCCAGGAAAAGCTCTAGTTCCACACTTTCATCTAAGCGATCAAAATCAGAATAATAAGGAGTAAACACAAATAAACTTTACTCTACATTTTAGTTTAAATATTTAGGCCAAACGGCCAGATAATTACTAATCCGCGGAAACTTGGCTACCCGAAATCACAAGCAGCTGACTGGGAAGTTAATCCTTTTAGATCCAGTCCTAGAAGAAACAACGATCTCCCGAATCACTCAAAATAGACTAAGCAAACAACCTGCAAAATGGATATTCCAGTATAACAAGGGTCAGTACATTAAACTAATTATTATACTGGCAAGCACACAATCAAACCTACATACATGAAGGCTCTACTTAAAAGAGAGGCTATATGTGGACTTAATTTTCAGCACAAAGCTAATTTTAGTTCACAAACATTTGCAATGTATTTAGATAAACCTTTGTGAATTTATAGAATAAATTGCATGGCATAATAATATAATAGTAACATAATAGCGTCATAACCATCATGATAATATCATTCTTGTGCCATCCATGGCTGCAAGCAATACTTCACAATATCAGCCCACACCAGGCAAACTCATCATCGTAATCATCAGAACTCAACACCTTTCACCATTCCCATAGCCCATTTTCATAAACACGTTTATAAAGCTCAAGTCTATACCCATGACAATTCACTATGTTGCTCATGATCGTGAGCATGGCTAATCGATTAGTTTTAGACTCTGCAGAGTTTGTACAACTTTACCCACATGATGTGAATCGCTCTAGTTTGTCCGGTACCCGTCGGTACCACCACACTCTACACATTGAATGCGGTCTAGAGGTTACAACGTAGCCTTTACCTTACTTAACGCCTAACCTTGCATCAGCGACGACAAGTGTGAATCCATCCTGGGAATGACCCAGAATCGTTAGGTGGCGGGCCCACGCCTTAAACCTAACGCCGTGGCAGCGAACACATCCGTTCCCCCACGAGGCACTTAACCGTTGAATTGGACAGACTTAGACGCCCATGCTGTAAGGCAGACCATCCGTCCCCTCACAGAAACACACAGGTAGTAATATTCGCTAGCATTATAATCAACACACATTCATGGGTAGTTCCTATGAATCATCGCACAGACTAATTCATTCTACTCCGGCCTACCAATATGCAAGGCTAGACTTTAAGCAACTTAATTAGCTAAGGCCACCCCATAAATAGCACATGTGGATGTACGGTAAACAATAATGAACGACACAAAGTTCGGTCCTTAATCAACCCCGGCGAACACTCCCCCTATCGGTGCACAACTAACACCATATGTGCACCACTTGTTGCCCAAGTCTAAAAACATGTTTAACTCCATTTTAGTTCTCAAATAATCATAGTTCTCTTTTCTGTCCAGAAGTAAAATAATACCCATCATCTCATTTATAAAGTGATCACAATATTAGTTAGCGAATAGCTAGGCATGGCTAAGCATATGTCATATATAAAGCATAATTAGACCCACTAGAGTACAACCAATGTACTCAAATCATTCCTATGGTTACAATTAGCAATGAGTGAAATTTATCGAGGTGGTTCATGCAACAAGCGGGTTATAACTACCATCTTCTCAACAAAATATAATTTTCTACCAAATAGCGCATGCAAAGTTATAAACAAAACATTTGCCCAAAAAACATAAGATTCAATGTGTTCAACGGAAAAGGCACTTGCCTCACTTGTAGAGATCTTTAATATGAATATGACAACCAATTCCACTCCTTCACCGTCAACGAATTCGCAATCTATATAATCATAACGTACAAATCGAATAAATATCGAAATAATGCGAGAAATCCAAAATGCTCTAAAATGTATGAATTCTTCACAGTGGGTTGGTAATGTCTTAAAATGAATTTATGTGAAGAAATTTCTATTGTATCACTTCTATTTTGAGAGTTATGAATTTTGTAAGTTATATTCTAGACATAGGCTAATTAAGCTCTATTAGTACCTAAGTGCATTTTAGGTCCAAGATTTGTGAAATGTTGGGCTGCAGTGAGGGTTTGGTCCCCAGGAGTTTAACAAAATTGGTTTCACAATTTTTAGATTTAGCATAATTTAATTATGAATTTTTGAAGATAGGTGATATACTATAGTCTTGATTAGGCATTGTATATACTATACTGAATTTTAGGGTTGATTCTAGCATTGTATGTGCTACATTTTATTTCATAGAAACTAAGTCCATGAGATTACCAACCTAACCCATCTGGAATTACATCATTTGGAGTTAGAATGAAATTTGTATGGATTTTATAGTTTATAGTTTTGTCACACCCCGATTTTTCGATCGGGATTAAAAATTACCTAATAATACATTTTCTAGAAATTAAATAAAAATCAAAAGCAATTTAAACAAGTGAAATTAGCAAGGAAATCAAAAATTTCCTTTAAAAATCATGGCCGGAAATATTTTTGTAATATTCTCTGTGCCTTAAAGTACTCTCCAAAATTTTTCGTGAATTTTTGGAGCTCAAGAAATAATTCTAAAGTCACAAAGATCATTCAATTGATTAAATTAATTAAAAAACGAATTTAAAAATGTCCCTTTTGTTTTGGGCCGTTTTCGGCCCAAAATCCTCTCTCTCTCTCGCGGCCCCCGTGACCCCCTCCCCTCTCCTTCGGCCCAAGGCGGCTCAAGGCCGCGCCCGCGCCGCCCGCGCCCCCTCCCCTTCCTAGGCCAGCCTGAGGCCGTGGCCCAAAGGCCACCCGGAAGTCCACCGCGCCTCCCCCGCGTCGCTCGGTCGCCGACGGGTAGGGCCCGCGGCCGAGTCGTCCCCGACTCGGCCGGCCGCCGCCGCGCCCGCTCCGCCGCTTTTCCCGGCGGGATTCCCGCCGCGCCGCCCTTATATTTTCCCCTCCTCGCGACCGCCGCCCCTCGTTTTCCCCTCCGCCGCCGCCCCAAACCATAGATCGGAGCCGCCGCCGCCTCCTTCGTCACCGCCCGGGTGAGCTCCGACCGCCACCCCTTTTCCTCCTTCCTTCCTGGCCGCCGTCGTGTGTGCCGCCCGTGTCGTCGCCGCCGCGCGCCGCCGCTCTGCCGCGCCGACCGCCGCATCCGGCCGCGGCCACGCCGCGGTTTCCCGACCGCGCCTCCGGCCGGACTCCGTCGCCGTTGCCGCCCGGAGATCTCCTCTCTCTCCCGTTTCTTCTTCTTTTTCCCCCCCTGGTGCGCCGTCGCCGCCACAGCGCCTCCACCGCCGTCGCGTCGCCGCCTCGCGCCGCCGCCCGGCCGCCGCCGCGCCCGCTCCCGCGCCCGCGTCATCAGCTGCCGCCGGTGGCCGCCCGCCACCGCACCGCCGCCGCCGTGCCCCCACCGGGTCGGCCTAGGATTTCGGCCGAACCCTAGCCGCCCGCCCCGGCCTAGAGGCCGGCTCCTTTTTTCGGGCCGGCCCACCGCTCCCTCCGGCCCAGCGGCCGTCGGGCCGATTGGCCCATCTCCCCGCAAAAGTCTAATTTGCGTCCTCCTCCCCTTTTCTCAGGCCGGCCCATCACCCCGCTCGGCCCGATTGGCCCACCTTCTCGCGAAAAGTCCACTTCACGTCCCTCCCAGCCCTTTCTCCTCTATTGGGCCGTCGGCCTATTATCCTTTCTTCACACAAAAGTCTACTTTTTGTCCCTCGGCCCTTTTAACTTTTTCCGAGAAAGCCCAGTTCACCTCCTCAGGTCTAGTTTACCTCCTTTCCCTCCCCGGTTCGCCGACACTTGTGTCGCCGACACGTGGGCCCCCTTTGTTTACTCCGATCCACACCCAGACCACGTGGCCGCCCGCGGGTTCGCCACGTTGGCGTCCACGTCGGCGCTACCTTCTCCCTTTCGTCCGCCGTGGTCGCCACGTCTGTGCCACGTGGTGTGTCCGCACCCGTGTGTGCGTGAACTTGGTCCGCCCTGGATCAGTCGCCCCTTGACCCGTTGACACGTGGGACTCGCCGTTCCAGCGTCGTTTCCCTTTGATGATGTCAGCGTAGCCCTTTCCTTTGCAAAATTAATTAATAATTGCGCAATAAATCAATTTAATTTCCAGAAAATCATTTAAATGGCTCAAAACTTCTAAAATTCATATCTAATTCATACGAACTCCAAATTGAGCCATTCAACTTGCAAAATTCATCTAAAATTGAGCTCTACATGTTTGTTTACATTTTATGTATTGTTTACTTGGTTTTTATTAGAGTTTTTCCTCGTTTTGCGTGCCAGCGTGTAGATTTCGCCGTTTCGGAAGTTTGCGCTCACGAGGAAAAGAGTTCGGAAGATTGTTTGAAGAAGCAAGGCAAGTCACGCATTCCTCCTTGAGCATGTTGTACCTATTTTACGAAATGTTTTACGTTTACAAATAAAGTGCATGTTTTGCTAATTACATGGGAATAGGGTTTACCCATCCGTCCGCTTGAGCCATGTTTACTAGTTGAGCTGTGAGCTCGAAACATCTGACCATGTTTCATTGGTCGTAATTATCCAACTAAAATATGACTTAATGGTGGGCTGTGGGTGCATGGTTTTGCTGGTCGCACCCATGGCAATTAAGGACCGGTTCATGGGAAACCCTGGAAGAATAACAGTGCTTACCACAAGCAAGAATGGGCAACTGCTGGACTCGTAGTATAGCTCTTTCCTAGCCGACGCTCCCCGGAAAGGGTGGGCGTGATGGAGTCGGTTCGGCCGGGGATATACCGGTTGACCGGCTGCTGGATTCACCAAGGCACGAGGGGGGGCTGCCCACTGCCTTTTGAGGGGTGGGGGCGAAACCTGCGGTGTGGTGCGCTTGGTTAGGAGGAGTTATGCGAAAGGTCTTGTCACGATTTTCCCCTTTGCAGTATCGTGGTGATACTTCGGGGCATGGTAACATGTGTGGAATCGTGTCTTGTGGGTACAGTTGCGCACCTCTGATCAGAGTAAAACTATTCGAATAGCCGTGCCCGCGGTTATGGGCGATCGACCAGATTCACCGTGATTAGTCCCACATGTTTAATTAATTTGATTTAATGAAATGGTGTAGTTCAGGTGGAATGGTTGGGCCTGTTCAACGTGGTTGTAGCGTTGTTCAGTGGAGATTTAATATTGCTTTAATTAAACAACTGTTTTACTGTTTTAAAATGTAAAGGTTTTCAACCGCTTTTCTGCAAATAGCCACAAGCCTCCCTTTGTCTCCCCTGTGCACGTTTGCATCGTTGGTGTGGCTTGTTGAGTACGGTGGTTGTACTCAATCTTGCTATTTTTTCCCCTTTTTCAGAAGTTTAGTACTTCTGAGTTGAAGATGAAGTTAGAGGACCAAGGCTCAGACCCGAGTTGAGTTTGCCTGTGGAGTGGAGCGGAAGCCCCGCTAGGATCGTCTCTTTCCGCTGCTGTTTTCTTTTCGGTGTGAGGACTAAGTGCCTCTGTTGTAAGTATTTATCTCTTTATTTACGTTTGGATCTGTTTATTGATTTGTCGTTTTGTGTACCCTGGTTGATGCCTGGACAGGGACTTAATACACAAAATGGTCTGGAAATTTGGGAAAATTTCCGGGCGTGACAAGTTTGCACTATCGTAATTATTTTACTACACAATTATTTAGGGATGATTTGTTACTTAAAGTGTCAAATTTTAATTCTTGACATTTGAGGACATGATTCTATGTGTATTCTGGAACTTAGTTCACCTCTAAACAAGTTAATGTGAATTTTATATGGATTTTATAAATTGGTGTATGCTATATGTCAATTATTCCATATACTAATTTTTAAAGACATTTCTTGTACAGTAAGTATCATGTTTTACCTTTCCATATTAAAGTTTATATTTTTGTGAGTCCATAGAAATTTGATTCATCTAAATTGGAGTTAAAATGGATTTTATATGCATTTTACAATTTCACTCATTTTTCTATTGTATAATTATTGATTTGAGTATTTCCTTTAATATTTTCCAATTTTAAAAAAGGATGGGGTCCATTGTCAGTGCCTGGCAATCATGCAAATAGGTCTCTACTGAATCCACAAATCAACCCGCACTACCCCACGTGTTTATGTCATAATTTGTAAAGAGTCCCCGTTTTATTTTATATTTACGGTGTAGTCATATTTCATTAATTCAAATATGAAATTTAAGTGTCATGCATCATCTCCCTTAAAAGTAATATCTAAACCTTATGAAAATACTAAAAGTCATACAAGCTATAAAATAGACAAATAAACCTTCAAAGTATTGCTAGCATGAACAAAGAAAAATACTATATGCATAATACAAAGTTCTCTTTCAATTTGTTTCTTTCAATTGTTGCTTGATAAAACCAAGAGCACAAAAACTCCCCGTCAAACCATGCCAAAAGGATGAACGATTCCCAACTCTCCACGAAGAAAAATCAAGAAGAAATCAAAGATTTTCATCCAATTGCTAACAATATCATCAAAGTATTCAAGAATTAACATATATTAACTTGTGTTATTAAAAAAACTACCACCTCAAAAACTAGCATATGAAAAGCTAATAAATGAGGAAGTAGAACAAAAATTATGTCAACCCAAAAGTAAATAGATGTTACCTTGAAAAGCAATCATTGTCTTCACTTTGAACACACATGGGGAGTATGCCGCCAAAATACCTACAAACAAAAAGATGTAGAGACCTCCATGTTGGGGTTAGAAATAAGAAATTTTGGAATCTAACACTGAGTCATATGACCATTTGAACTAGTAGGTACATATGTACGAACAAAATCAGAATCAGACTTACCTGAAAACTTACCATGTCGCTTCACAAAAGTCCGATTTGAATAATGCACAAAATTACCCCGAGACCGGTCTGACCACTGCTGTCTAGCTGGTCTGACCGGGCCTGGCCAGTCTGACCACCTGGACACCTACGGTCTGACCACCAGCCGGTATGACCGACTAGTCAGTGTCGATCTGACCGTGCTGCTTGAACCAAAACCCGATTTTTGCCATCTTATTTCGCAAAAGCAATCTCTTTTTCCTTTTTCTGTTTACGGGCAAATCTAAAACAAAACCAACCAAATGTCCATCTTTTCCACAAAAAGAACAAGTGTACTTCTCACGACAAGAAATTTTTGAATTAGATGGTTTTGTAATTGATGGTTTCGCAATCAAAGACTTTGTTTCTTGAACCGTTGACGAACGAGAAGGCAAAATCCCAGCAGATTTAAAAATTGTTTTCTTTGGTTTAGGTTTTGTTACAACTTCACCTTTTTCAATTACGCTCAAAACAGCAGGTTGATGATTTGTAAAATAGGCATTAGTATCAAAACCTATACCACAATTATAAGTGCTCACTTTTGATTGATCCAAAATCATGTTAAATTTCTTTTGCCATTAGAAAACCTTTCCAAAGAACTTTTCAAATAAGAAACCTCTTTTGTCAAATTTGCACAATTTTCACAATTAACCAAAACACCTTTGTTCTTGCGACACTTAGAACACGAAAGCACCTCATCACATTTCACAATGTTTTCCATATACTCAACACGTCCTAAAGCATCTTTCAATTTCATCTCATTCAAAAAGCACTTTGAGCAATGTTGAGAAATCAAAATATCCTTGTGTTGTTTATCCCTTTTTGCATTCAAAACATTGAACAAAGAACTTGCACAAAAAGCAGTTTTATATTTTTTTCAAAACGTTGTTTGTCAAAATCAACTTATCAACAACACGAGCATGCAAAGCAAATCCAAGAGCAAAAGAAGACTCAAGCTTTTTGGTATTTTCAACCTCAGATTCCAATTTCAAGCAATTAACAGAATTAACATCTCGTAAAGCATTAATTTCAGAAAATAAAACTTCACAAGATTTGCAACCATCATCATTAGGAATCGAAGATTTTAATCTACCAATTTCAACATTTAGAATCTCAATAATGTGATCCTTCTCATCAAGCATATTAGAACATATTTTAAGTTTCTCCGCAAATTTTAAAGCAGCATGTTTTAATTGATCATAATTAAGATTTTCTTCATTATCACTATCAGATTCATCCTCATCAGAACTTGCATTGCTAGCAATAAAAGCTAAATCAATAACATGCTTACCTTTCCCATTGCTCTCTTTTTCTGAGTCTGATTCATCGCTCTCACAAACTTCTATGAATTCTCGAATTAGCCTTTGCATGCAACTCTTCTTCTTCTCCTTTTTGATATTCTTCTTGTCCACCTCTTCTTTGTTCACCTTCTTGCGGTTAGGACAATTGAACTTAATATGATTTAACTCTCCGCACTCAAAGCACCGAACGGGACCTCCTCGCTTCCTATTCTTTACTTTTTCAAAAGCTCGAGAAACTTTGTTAGCAACAAAAACCAAGTCCTCCTTACTGAATTCCTCCAGTTGTTCATCGGACAAGGCATTAAAAGCATAAAGAGCTGCCATAGGAGAAGTATCCAAAGAAGATCCAGATGAAGACACTAAAGCAGTAGATTTAGAATCTATCTTGCGAGAAAGAATATTCATCTCATGAGTTTTGAGTTTTGTGTAAAGTGAATCCAACGTCAAAGTAGACATATCAACAGACTCTTGAATAGATGTAACCTTCATCTCCCAAATAGACATATCAAGACCATTCAAAAAGTGGCGAGAAACCTCAGATTGTGTGTAATTTGTGTCATAAGCAGAATCAACAGATCTAAGATCACTCAAAATCTTATTAAATCTACCAAGATAATCATCCAAAGCTTCTCCAGGTTTCATCTCAAATTTTATGTATTCCTTTCTAAAAAGATCTCGATGAAGTTCTTTAATGCTAGTAGTTCCTTGATGAAAGTTTCTCAAGGCATTCCAAATCTCATGGGCGGTTCTAAGATGTGACACACGATCAAAATCCGAACGAGAAATTCCACTCAACAAAATATTACGAGCTTTGCAATTGTTATTAAACTTAGTTTTCAAAGCTTCAGTAGAAATTTGATCAAGAATCACATAAGGAAGAGCAACCTTTTGCCAAACATCATAATCTTGAGCCATAATGTAAGATTGCATCTTATCACACCAATAAGCAAAATCCGAACCATTGAAAATATGTGGCTTAGTTGAAAACTCGTTAGCCATGGCTTAAAACTCTAGATCGGTAAAAATCCAAAGAAGAAAAACGAGGCTCTGATACCACTTGTAGGATCGAAAAGCAAGAACTAAGCCAACCAGAAGGGGGGGTGAATGGTTGTAGTACCCAAAAACCAAAACTTTTAGCGGAATTAAAAGTTACCCTCAAATCGATGTAGATCGGTCTGACCGGAATAGATCAGCCGGTCTGACCGCCCTGTGTAGTCGGTCTAACCGGTATTGATCTCCCGGTCTAACCGCTCCAAAATCGCCTCTACCTCTTGCTACCATCACCGGTCTGACCGCCGTGTCCCTACCGGTCTGACCGCTGCGATGCCGCCAGTCTGACTGCCTATGACTCGCTGGTTAGACCGCCGAACCCGAGCAAACACAAATTGAAGATCTCTCAAAGTAAATGACAACTTTAATACTTCTCTCTGTGTTTACAAAGTGCAACAACAGCACTCCTCGCGAAAATCTCAACTAAACTTGAAACCCTAACTTAACTCACAACTCAATGCTCTCCAAAGCGATACCAGGAGGCTACACCCTCCCTCTCTATTTATAGAAGAGGTAAGCAGCCTAAAACCATGAGCCAAACTCATACAAGAAGTCCTAATCCACCTAGGAAACCTTCCCGTTCAAGAAACCAACTTTACATATTCCAATTGTACCAAATTTGGACTCCTTCCAAATTCGACTCCGCATCCCATATGCACACAATATCTCCATCGTATGCCATATGGAACCTTCACTAGCCATGTGCATTGATCTTTATCCTAAGTATCCCACATGATATTTGACCGTCCGGACATCACCTTATCTCCAAGTTGACTCCCGATCCATCACCGGCAATACTCTCCCGAGACGTAAAGAATACCTACACATGAATCAAACAAAGAAACCATATCCGAGCACAAGCTATCACCAACTTGACTCATTGTTAGCACACAACAGTATTACATACGCATAGTATCCATCTAGAAGCCATAAACACAAATGAACCATGGATATCCAATGAAACAACCCGAAACCGAAACCGACACAGGGTCGGCCGGTCAGACCGCGGGCTGGCTGGTCTGACCGCACACATACCTCCGGTCTGATTGGCCATACCTGTCCGGTCTGACCGGACCCAACAAAAGTCCCTGTTCACCGTCTGAAAATTCAATCATCTCACAAACCACTTCACCAATAATCTCCAAATATCAAAATCAAAAATCTCAGATGCTAATTGTTCATCACAACAAAAGAATCAAACACACTTTGATTTAACAGTTTTTGCCTCTTATTACTAATAATTTGCAAGAAGTAAACAATTGCTAAAAGGAGAACAATGATGTACTTGAAAAGAAAGAGGAGAAACTTGAAGCACCTAGGATGTCTGAAGAAAGTTTGCAAGCTAATTTGATTGGTGCTGAGATAGATGAAGGTAAGTATTCTCAAGCTGAGCTATAAATGTCCACATTTCATGCTATAGTACAGCAACCATTAGTGGAACCCATTGCTGAAATTCCTTTGTCACAAGTTGATTTATTTGTTGTTCCTTGTGATACAAAAGAGTTGTGTGATAATACTTCACTTATACCCATACCACAACTAGTGAACGAACATCCTGATAATTCTTTATGTGCTGATTTTAAGCATGTTGTTCACAATGCTAACGAAGTTGAGGAAGATGGATTGCTAATCTTCTTTAATTACTTTGGTCTATGTTTTGTTTGATGACCTTTGTGAGCTCGATAATTTGAAGGAAAAATTATTTGCTATTGATTTGCCATGTCCAAGTAAGGCTAAATTTCATATCTTTGGCAAATATAATGATAGAGAAGTATATATAGTGCACAAAGTTTACATATGTTCAGTTTTTGAACCACCTGTAGCCATTGATCAATATATCAAGCTAGAGAGTTGTATTATTGCTAATCATGCTACTTCGAGTTTCTCTTGTTTTGATTTTAAGAAACAAGTTGTTTTAATTGCAGTACGGGAAGAGCGCCATATGAAAAACCTGAGGACGGTTTTCCATGAAGAAGGGAAGGGTGATGTGATCATGACTACCATTGATACAACTGTTGCACATATCATAGAACAACTGGAAGACATCGAGATTGAGCCGCGAATATTCTGGAATCCAATTCAGTCACCTGCTATAGTGCTGACTTCAAACGGCCACCAACCATGCATACGAGCTCCGTTTTGGTCCTGTGAGTACTTGATGGAAAGCTTTCAGATCCTCTTTCCAACGGATTCAGCTTCATCTCCAAATTCCATATCAGTTGGCCACAATCCTAGAAATAAAGTGTTGTATCACCTATAATGGGCTTATGGGCTTGTAATTTCATCTGGGACCCTGGCCCAAGTGGGGCCCATATGGGGTGCGCCCCAATCTGGTGGAACACAACCCTAGGGACCACTTGGACGTCCTCCCGCCCCATTAAATAGCTAAGTACCCCTTTAGGGTTTCTCGGGTTTTGTTAAATTAAAGTTTTAGCCATTGCTACTTTATCTTGTAGTTATGTGTGTCGGGTAGACCACTAAATTACTTATCTTCAAAACCCCAACTTATCATGACCTTTAATTATTATTTGTAATTCAGATTGCTTTTATCTTGTTCTTGCTTGTTTCTTCGATTTGCTTATAGAAATAAGATCAACAACCCACGGAGAGGTGTATCGATCGCTAAGGCGCAACACAACAATGTCTTGTACGGTTGTAGTTGGATCGTCAATGTTTCTCCCAAATAGTAGTTATCTCAACTCACCAAAAAATTGGGCCAATCAGAGCCGTGAGTGTATTGAGTGGAGCTCAGGGTTTATCATCTTTCTTTTGCCTCTTGGGCTTGGAAGCGGTTTCCGAATTACCCCTTGTAACAAAGATGATGGAGGCAGGGCATCGGTGCCGAGAGTAGAGGAGATCGATACAGGGGAATATTCAATTGGAACCCGCTGATGCTAATGGTGGGAGAATCGGTATCGATAGCCTAAAATTTATAAACCTAGTGAGGACAAATGTAGAAAAACATAAGGAAGAACCAAGAAGCCGATAGAGATACTTACTTCTAGGGATGAAAACGGTTCAGAAACGGACGAAAACCACCTGCATCGTTTTTGTTTCCATATTTTTATCAGAATCAAAATCGGAATCGAAATCCCCAGATATGAAAACAGAATCAAATATTATCGAATACGAAAACAAAGCGAATACGAATCAGAGTGAATACGGTAACGGATATTTGTTAGAATATAAAAAGCCCTTAAACTGAACTTCTCAAATCAATGAAGAGATGTAGTTAAACATTTTTTTTCTAAAACAATAAATCAATATTTCAATTTTTTATCAATTAATAATAATACAACTAGTTGTACACTTTACTTTCTTGGAGAAAAAGAACTATATTCATCCATAACTAACTATAATTATAAGTAGTATGGAATGGCTTAATAAAAATAAAAAAAATAGTCCTTAGGCAAATAAAATCTATAGTACTAGACTAAAAAATATCTCTATTTAATTAAGCACCTCAATACACAATATAAATCTAAACATTTAGAGTAGAGAAGGTTGAAGCTAATCATTTGTATATGAGAATTTTTCCGTTTCCGACTTTGAGAAAAAACCTGAATTCATTTTCGGAAAGTTTCCGAATTCATTTCCGAAAAGTTTTCGATGGATTCCGATTTCTGATGGATAATAGCCTGATCATATTCATTTCCGTTTTCGAGAAAAAAATCCAAATTCATTTCTGTTTCCGAAAGTTTCCAAAAAAATTCTAACCGACACTTTCCGTTTCCAAAAACACGTCCAGAATCCAGAAACTTTTCGAACCGTTTTCATCCCTAGTTACTTCTGTATCGGTTGCTGCAAAATCAAGGTTAAGAAGATCTAAAAAGTTATAAATTGAAAGGTTAAAGATGTGCTGCTTCCATTCACCCCCAGCATCGGGACCAGAGCGAATAGCGTAAGGAATGGCTGTGAAAGTCATCAAAAGCACCAAGAGGAAGTCCTTCAAGTAGCATCAACCAATCAAATATGAGTGCACTTGGCACTGGACCCCTGGTTTGGATTTTGTTGATAAAGTATAAGCCGATTGGTACTTGACCAAAACCAAGTTGGCAAGTTGCGACTGAGGGATGGTAAAACTCGTACGAGACACGAGAATTAAGGCCAGTTGATATCCTAGTAGGAAGGAGACAAGGGGTGATAGCCGATATAAAGATTTTCATGACTTGTTTGTTAGAGTTGATGGTTCTAAAGTTAAAATCGGCAGGAAGCTCATAATCATCAACAGCTTCATAAGCGAACCATGTCCTTGCAGTTTTGGAGCGAACCATGTCCTTGCAGTTTTGGCAAGCCGTGGTAAAAATGATCAAACCAGAGTTTGATGTCTGTGTCGGCTTGCTTCAAGGACAAGCCAATGCTGTTTCTCCAAGGGACATGCATTGGCGGCGAGTGGGATTGGCATCCTCTGGATAGTTGGCTGGGAAAGTTGATTCCTCGAGAGAAGGCCTCTCCGCTACTTCAACGGTATAAAGCTTTAACCATGGTCGGATTAACCATCATGGACTGTCGATATGACCAACAGGATGGCTGGATATCAGTTTTGCCGATGCTTGATGGAGCAGATGATATGTGGTGCCCAAGAGATACTTGCCCAATTCTCATGCTCGAAAATTCACAACTAATTTCCAAACTAATTTGTGCTTTAAACCATCGTCTAAGAATCAGCTAAGGTATACAAATTGATAATTTGAATATACAATACCAAATAAATTAATGCAATAAGTACTTACAAAAGAGGCACTTAGTCCTCACCATGAAGAAAACTGTAGCAAAAAAGAAAATCTAGCGATGCTTTAGATCCACTCCCACAGGCAGCTCAACTGGGATCTAACTAAAAAGGTCTTCTCCTTCGAAATCCTTCTTCAGTTGAGGTTGATGATTATATGGAATACTCTGCAAGCCACATAGCATGTATACAAGTGCACGGGATACAAAGGATGGCAATAATAGGGTTCATTTGCAAAGGCAGCATTTAGCAAATAGTTGAGAATAGTCAAAACAGTTGAGTAATTAAATAACAATATTACCAATCACTGAACAACATGCCAATGCTACACACGCCCAACCATCTCTGAACAACCAAACCCATTTGCACAGATCTAACATTCAAACAGGAATTAACCATTCCATACCAGGAGCTAATAAATTATCATAAATTATCACATTATTATCATTAATAAGTAGTGTGGGACTAATCACGAGAAACATTACTAGTCCCGCACATGACCGCAAGCATGACTATTCGAATAGTTTTACTTTGGCTAGAGGTGTACAAATTTGCCCAAAAGACACAGCCCCACAATATATTGCCATGCACCTCAATACGACGACGGTACCTCGGAAAGGAGCTGTGACAGTACCCCTTGCATAATACAACTCAAAATAGTGCACCATTTCTGGATCACAGTCACCCCCTTAGCCAGGTATAGACTCCTCAGTGACCCCATGGACTTAACGCTACTTCACAGTCTGATGCCCCACAATGAATTGTTGTAACATACCAAAAATTCGAATTTCGAATTTTGACTTCAACTAAATAATAAAAATGTGTTTTCGAGTTGATGACCAAATTTTTTCAAATATACAACCTAGGTAAGGTTAAATTAGCTGGTGCCCATATGCAAATTTGCGAACAATTTAAAACTTTTCTTTCCTAATTTAACTTGACATGCAAAACATGCCCATGCTTGCATAAACACAAGATGTGGTGTGTGATTTGAGTCCTTTTAAATGTTTTTGGATCTTGGATGCATTACATATTATGCCTCATGAACACAAGTATGCATACATGTTAATTTATATATATAATAAAAGCATTATCCTAAATGCCACCGTAAGTACCATTAGCTTAATTCAAATATATATACACACCTAAGCCCAAGAATCTTGTGAGATTAAGCATGGTGAACAGAAAGTAAAGCCTAACAACATCATCTCTGGTTAATTACAAATCAAAATATAATTTTACAATCATTTAAGCATATATATTTAAAATAGGAACACTTAAAGGTAGGTGAACTCATTGAATACTTAAAAATATTTAGTGCAACATAAAATCATGGGGATTTTGGAGTAAATTCATGAAGATACTGTTCAATAAATATATCTCACTGGAATTTTGGAGTAATTTAATATGTACATTTGATACCTCAAATAATTTGGTCAAAACAGTTAAACCACAAATTATTTCTAAAACCTAATCGGCAAAATGGATACACATCTCATATATGTATTTTATCACATGAGAATGTATAGAGAATATAATTTATTAAAATACTAATCTATTTATCATGAATTAATATAATTTTTCCAGAATTTATTTTATAGGTTTTGACCTCCTAAAAATTCAAATTAATTTCGGCTAGACCTAATGTCTTTATTTTTTTGAGGATAAAATATAGAGAATTTTTGTGTGAAACTAAATAAAATGGAATCAAGGTACTTTTATCTACCTCCAGAAAAATCCACCCTAATTTATGATGCACACAAAATAAACTATGGAATTTCAAAAAAGAGAGAAAGAAATAAATTGGAAAAACTTCTGAAAATCGCATACACAGTAGAGTCACCCAACTTCCTACCCGCCTCTCTCACCCTAGCCTTGTTTACATCAGCCTAGACCCACTTGGCAGTCACCTAGACTCGCTCTCACCTCCGTGTATCTTTCTCTACCGCCTAAGGAGCCGAGAGAGAAATAGAGAGCGGGAGGAAGCGAGCCGGCGTGCTCGACGTGTGGCCGGGATGTGTCCGCCGCCGAGTTCACCCATATCATCTCCCGAACGTGTCGCCCTTCCATCTACTCCTTTCCAGAACCGAGCTAACCGAGAGAGGAGGTCCTTTGCCACTGCATCGCTCTCACCATTACCGTCGGCCGTGGAGACGACGACCGTCGCCATCGTCACCAAGCCACAGTCGTCTCCTCTCTTCTTACGATCTATTACCCACACAGGATGCCGATTCCATCCCCTCTAACCTCGCCTCATGTCTTGCAGTGGTGACGCCGGAACGCCATCGCGCCCATGGGAGCTCCAGAGCGCCGCCGCTGCGACATCATCATCGTCCGACCATCCTCGACCAAGCCAAGCCAAACCGCCGCGCCGTCATCTTCATCTCGACCCTAGGAGCCCATCGACCAAAGGAGTCGAACCATGAAGCCATGAATAAGGAGATCGGCCTCTTCTTCCCCAAGTTCGGCCGCCAGACTCCATCTCCAAATTCTTTTTCTCCAGTGAGCTCCAAAGCAATTCCTCACTCGTGGAGCATCCTTGTGTGATCCTTGAGTTGTCCCCCTCCTCTTCTTAGCAGATCAAAGGCCAAAGATCGCTGTCGTCGTTGCTCTGTTGGTTCCTGCCGCCGCCGGAGCTCTTTTCAAGTCGCTGTCGTTGTCCAAGCTTCGCCGTCCCCTTCCAACACTTTGGTGAGTATCTAGGACCCTTGTAGATACACATGCATGCACCCTTTCTCACTGAACCGAGCCGAAGCTCGACATGCACTTGCATGACGAGAGCTACCGCCGCTTGCGTCGTCATCGTCATCGATTCCGGCCACCGTAGCTTGCGGGAGGACCGCCGATTGATTCGCTTGGAGTCCCTCTCCATTTTCTCTTTTAGCCGCCCACGGAGATTGGCCACCGTTCGCTGTTGCCGCTGGCGAGAACCTCGCCGGTGCACTGCTGCCTTGTTTCCCCAGCCGCTGAGCCACTGACGTGCAGGCCCCACTTAATTAAGCGCTAAAGATTCGGCTTAGCAAAGATTTAAAACTTGTAAGGTTTAATTTGTAAGATTCTTTAGTCTTGCATATGGACCCAGGACCTAATTGTAAATAGAGAAAACATTAAGGACTCTTAATGATAATTGTATTAGCACGTGTTTTGGAGCTCAAGTTGATTCCTGAGAACCCTAGGGGCCTTTTTGCATATTGGCCAGAGGCTGACCCATGGACTCTAAGTATTTATAATTTGAAAATATAAAAGGAAATAATTAAACCTTTATCCTTTCAATTGAAATTATGTTAAACTTGTAAAATCCATATAAAATCAAATATAGCTCATTTTGAGGTGAAACCAACTTCAGTAGTTTCATAAAATTGTGAACTTTAATGTTGTAGAATAAAATCTTCTGCTTACAGTATGATATTTATTTCTAAAATTGCATATAAGAAATAGTTAACATAAAACTTGTAAAACCTGTAGAAAATTCATTCATACTCCAAATGGAGTGAACTAAATTTCTGTAGAATCACAAAAGTATAAACTTTAATTTAGTGATATAAAATTTCACACTTTCTATACAGGAAACAGTACTAATAATATATATAGTAAAATGACCACCACATGTACAATTTAATTTCTAAAATTTATAGGGAATTCATCCTAGCTCAAAATGAAGTGAACTAAGTCCTGTTAGATTCACAATCATGTACCATGGTGCACTGTAAGACAAAATGTATTTCTTTTAATATGGAAAGCATCCTTATCATATTTTTGGTACAATGGGAATTAAACCACAACCTATAAATTATGAATTCCATATAAGAATATATTTTAGCACCAAATAAGCTGAAGTAAAAATATGATTAGACTCATATAGTTATGCTCTGCATTTATGTTGGTTAAAACCTGGAACATTTAGTACAAATGATATCCTCAAATTAATATTGCTAACTAGTAACATAGGACACGTTACTACTTAGAAAACAATTGTATTAATCCTAGAAAACAATCCTCTTCATCCTAGTAAGGTTTACTTGATCAAAATCATATATTAAAAATGTTTCACAACAATACATAAGTAAACAATACTATATGTCAATGCAAACTTGGAAAATTCATAACTCACAAATGAAAAGAGATAAAATTGGAATTCTTTTACCTAAATTCATCATAGGTTAGAACCTATCCATTGTGCACAAATCATGCATTTTAGAGCATTTTGTATTTTTCGCATAATTTGGTATTTATTTCCATATCGTGTCATTTGTATAGATAACTTGCATCAACGGTGAAAGAGTGACTTAGGTCGTATTCACATTGTTCAAGATCAAGGCAAGTTATATCCTCTCCTCTCCTTTGATCACATTGAAACCCATGTTTTGGGAGATGAAATGTGTTGATTGCAAAACTGCATATGTATTTGATTAAAAACGATATTTGAAACTTGGTAAATGGTAGCTATGTCCTTATTGGTGCATGTACCACCTTGAATAATTGTGATTCCCTTGGTTTGTAACCTTAGTATTGGGTAGAGTACTTTAATTGTGCTCATTTGGGGTTAACCATGCTTATTACGCTACTATATGCTTAGCAATGCTTAGAGTTAAGCAAAATAATCACTCTTATGGATTTATAAATGGGATTTTGAATATTTGGTTAATGCTGGATTGAAAATGAAAATGTTAAGTATTTGCGAACTAAAGTGTGAGTAAAATGATTTTGGACTTGGGCGGCAAGTGGTGTGCATATGGTGGTAGTTGCACACCAATAGGAGGAGTGTTCGCCTGAGTTAATTAAGGACTGACCTTCGTGTCACCAAATTAAGTATACCGTACATCCACATGTGCTATTTATGGGGTGGCCTTAGCTAATTAAGTTACTTAAAGTCTAGCCTTGCATATTGGTAGGCCGAAGTAGAATGAATTAGTCTGAGCGATGATTCATAGGAACTACCTATTTACCTCGCTTATTATTGGGGGTAGTTTAGGCGTATAAGTCTGTCCAATTCAATGGTTTAGTGCCTCGTGGAGGAATGGATGTGTTTGCTGCCACGGCGTTAGGTTTAAGGCATGGGCCCATCACCTAACGGTTCTGAGTCATTCCTAGGATGGATTCACACTTGCCGTCGCTAATGCAAGGTGTTAAGTAAGGTAAAGGCTACGTTATGACCTCTAGACCACATTCACCATGAAGAGTGTGGTAGTGCTTTGCAAACACGAAACAAACTAGAGTGTTCATATCATGTGGGTAAAGTTGTACAAACTCTGCAGAGTTCTCTAAAACTAATCGATTAGCCATGCTCACGGTCATGAGCGACTTGGTGAAGTGTCATGAGTATAGACTTTGATTTATGTTTTTAAATGATGCTTGCGAACTATGGATTTGAAAATGGTAACTTGGGATAAGTTATGATAATTATGTTATATTGATGATGAATGTGAGACTTGATACCGGGTGGGCAATCAATTATAATATTATGATGAGATTATGACTTGTTTGCCGGTATGGGCAACAAGAGTATGTTTATGATGTTAATATGGTAAATATTATGATTCAATTACGTTAATGTTTTGTTAATTGAATTGTCAACTCCTTTACAAATCATTATGAACTAAAACTTGCTTTATGCTAAAATGAGCTACAAATAGCTCTTCCTTAATTATATGCCATGCATGTAGTATGTTAGGATTGTCTTATGCTTGCCAGTACATTAACTCTTTTAATGTACTAACTCTTGTTATACTGGAATATCCATTTTGCAGGTTATATGCTTAGTCTAGTTTGAGTGATTCGGGAGATCGTTGTTTCTTCTAGGACTGGATCTAAATGGGTTACCTCCCCAGTCGGCTGCTTGTGGTTTCGGGTAGCCAAGCTTCGGCCGATTGGCCTATGTATTTAAATAAAGATGTAGAGTAAAGTCTATCTGTATTTACTCTTTATTATTCTGATCTTCATCGCTTAGATGAAAGTGTGGAACTAGAGCTTATCCTGGGATCTAGTTCTACACCGATATGAGTATTGAGCATTTGAGATGTCGTAGAGCTTTAGCAAATTTCGTCAAGTCTCCTGAGATGTGTAACATATCTGATCGCCACCTTCGTGTGGTTTGACGGGTATATCTCAGGCTGAAGTTGACTGGCATGCTAAAGTCCCAGCAATATCCCCTATGCTCTCTACTCGGCGCTTCAGGTTTTATACTATGTATGTCATTTGACTTGATAGGGCAGTGATGAGGTTGGATGGTTACTGCTTTTCTTGATTATTATTAGACCCCATCCAACTAAATATTTCGTGCTATCACTTCAGATAACTTACATAATATTTAACCCGGGGTGTCCCCACAACCGTACTATGCAAAAGATATAGCCATTGCCCACGTCAGCTTGTGATTAATATGGTTAATGCTTCACAACACGCTGGCTTGTGCGAATTGGTCCTTAATTGATGTGATCATGGCTACTATTGATACAATGATTGCTCTTATCATAGGTCAACCAGAAGTTGCTCACATCATAAGTCAACTGGAAGATGTCAAGATGAAGTTGTCCAAGTTCTGAAATCCAATTCGGCCACCTACCACGCTGCTGGCTTCAAACAACCGCCAAATATGCATACGAGCTTCGTTTTGGGCCCATGAGTACTTGATGGGAAGCTCTTGGAGTCCTCTTTCACTGGATCCAGCCTCATCTCCAAATTCCATCTCAGGAATCCACACTTGAAAAAACAAAGTGTTCCATCACCTATAATGGGCCTATGAGCTTGTAACTTTATCTGGGACCCCGGCTCAGGTGGGGCCCATGTGGGGTGTGCCCCAACCTGGGGGAGCACGACCTAGGATCCCCCTTGGTTGTCCTCCCACCTCCTTAAATAGCTAGGTACCCCTTTAGGGTTTCTCGGGTTTTGTTTAGATTAAAGTTTAGCTTTGCTATTTTGTCGTGTAATCACATGATCGGTTAGATCGCCAGTTTGCTCATTACGAAACTCTAACTTATCATTTTTATTCAATTCCTATTTGTAATTCAGATTGCGTTTATCTTGTTCTTTCTTGTATCTTCGATTTGCTTGTAGGACTAAGGTTGATCTGCACTGGCAAGATTAACAACCCACGAAGAGGTGTATCGATCGCCAAGGCGAAACACAACAACGTCTCATACGGTTGTAGTCGAGTCATCAATGTTTCTTCCAAATCGTAGTTATCATCAACTCACTGAAAGATCGGGACAACCAGATCCCTGAGCGTATCGAGTGGAGTCCAGGGTTTATCAAATGGTATCAGAGCTTTCATTCCTCGGTGAGTTTTAATCTACCTATAACGACAAAATAGCCATACAAAATTTTTTTTTTGCATCCATTACCTAGCTATCTTTGTGCCATTACATTGTTCTTTTCAGTTTTTGCTTTGTTGAGTTTTGTGTTGCAACATCGAGTCGTGTTGCTGGTCTTAGCGTCTAGTCCATTTAGAGTTTCGAGTTCTGGTCATGTTTAGTACCACTGTTGCCGCCGCCGCCATGTTTTTGTTGTTGTCGGGACCTTCGATAACGGAATTGTCTCGCCGCCAGGGTTCGATTTTAGTTATTTTCAGAACTTTTTGACTGTTGGTTTTGGAGTTGTTGAGTTGCATCTAGGGTTTGCCTAGACCTGCCCGTGCTTCCTATGTTTGTGTCGTGCAGAGAGGGGAGAAGAAGAATTACCATATCTGTTTTTCGAAGTAGTCAAGTTTGATTTCGAAAGAAATAGTAGATTGGATTGGCTGGAAATAGTTTTCCTTTTCCAAGACTTGATCGAGTCCCACCACATTGCGTAGGCTCGTGGCGACTCCTCCACATCACGGCTGAGTCTGACTCCCTCCTTTCCACATGTGTTACATGTCAACTTTAGTCAAACACTTTGGTAAAATTATATTTCGGTGTCGGATTCGAGATCTGTTTGCAAAAACGGAATCTATGGGACGAGAGCATTCCATTTTTGTTTAGATCAAATTTTAGGGTTTGGACTTTTACATTTGAGTCCCTATAATCTTGCATTTAGGTCCTTGAGTCGTTTTTGCTAAGAAATCAAAAAAAAGAAAAAAAGGCAGAAAGGTGATAAAAAAGAAAACAAAAGCTGCACCAAAAAGAAAGAAAGAAAGAAAAAAAAGAAGAAAGGAAGAAAAAAAAGAGAAAATCAGCTGTTATGTTTGAGTTTGCTTTTGTATATCAGAGTTGTGCTTGAGTTATTCCTAATGTTATCTTGTGGTATCGTTTGTGTCTAGGCTCATGTCTATAGTACGTTCTAGCCTAGGACCAGCATGGTACTGACTTTGAACAATTATTTAACTTTGCATTATCTGATTTGAGCATTTGCTATTCCTTCGCTACATATTTAAGCCTACCCAGAGCTCGATAGATTTGATTACAGCCGTACAACAAGTGTTTGCCAAGGCATCGATACATCCAACCTCCATTGGATCAAGGTTGAGTCTGGTCATCATTCTGCTGCATTGGTAACAACTTGTAAGAGCTTGGTTAAAAGCTTGAGTGTGTGTGAAATTTGAGCTTCCACTATCTAGTAGTCGATAGGAGCATGCATATTCTTGTGTGTGTTTCTTATTTGCTACTAACCATGGTAGGATTGCGCAAGGGGATACGAGATTGTCATGCTCAACATCGATAATTTTGCACGAGTCGAATCTAAGTTGCCACTCTACTATGGTAATTATGATTATGTTGCTTATATTGATTGGGAGATAGCAGAAGACAATGAATTTGATAAATATGAATTTTTTGATGCTCAAATGGTTAAGACTGCTAGTAATAAGTTTACCTCTTATACTTTCTTTTGGTGGAGTTATGTTAGTAACAAACCTGAAACTTAGGATGAATTCAAAACCATGGTGAGAAAGTGTTTTGTGAGTTCTTTTTACAAATGTACTCTTCTTAAGAAATTAGAACATCTGAAACAATGAGATAGAACTGTTAGGGAGTACATTCATGAATTTAAAGTTTGTATCATCTAAAGTGGTCTAAAAGAATGCAATGAAAACACAATGCGTAGATTTTTCAATGTGCCAATGTGCTCAAGTCTGAAATTCAGGTTATGCTTGCTAATGTGACATATAATCATATTGGACACATATTTATGCGAGAAAGCATGAACAATGTGATTTATCTCCTATTTCTAAATATTCTATAACCTTATGCAATGATGATGTGCAAACAATGGAGCAGCAATATTTTATGTCTTCCGTTACTAACGTTTTGCAGGGAGTTCAGAACATTCAACAAAAAGAGGAGAATGATGTACTTGAGAATAAAGAGAAGAAGCATGAAGCGCCTACGATGTTTGAAGAAAGTTTGCAAGGTAAAATAAATGGTGCTGAGATAAATGAAGGTGAGTATTCTCAAGCTGCGCTACACATGTCCACTTTTCATCCTATAGTAGAGCAACCATTAGTGGAACCAATTGCTGAGATTCCTTTGTCACAAGTTGATTTGTTTTCTGTTCCTTGTGATAAAGCAGAGTTGTGTGATAATGCTTCACTTATATCCATGCAACAACTAATGAATGAACATGCTATTTCTGTTGTTAATTCTTTCTGGGCTGATTTTAAGCATGTTGTTTACATTGCTAATGAAGTTGAATGTGAATTGCTATCATCTGTAAATACCTTGGGGTATGTTTAGTTTGATGACTTTTGTGAGCACGATAGTTTCAAGGAGAAATTATTTGTTATGTTTGATTTGCCATGTCCAACTAATGCTAATTTTCATATCTTTGGTGAATATAATGATATAGAAATATATTTGATGCACAGACTTTACATATGTTCGGATTTAGAGCTTACTGTAGATGTGGAAAAAAATTGCAAGCTAGACAAACATGTTATTACTAATCATGCTATTTCGAGTTTTGATTGAAAGAAAAAGGTTGCTTTAAATGGACTATGGGAAGAGCACCATATGGAAAACCGAGGACGGTTTTTTGTGAAGAAAGGGAGGATGATGTGACCATGACTACTATTGATACAACCATTACTCATATTATAGGTTAACCAGAAGATGCTCACATGATAAGTCAACCGAAAGATGCCAAGATCAAGCTGTCCAAGTTCTGGAATCCAATTTGGCCACCTGCTACACTGTTGGCTTCAAACAGCCGCCAAATATACATATAAGCTCTGTTTTGGGCTCATGAGTACTTATGGAAAGCTCTTGGAGTCCTCTTTCCAAAGGATCAAGCCTCATCTCCAAAATCCATCTGACGAATTCGCACTTGAAGAAATAAGGTGTTGCGTCAACTATAATGGGCCTATGGGCTTATAACTTTCTCTGGGACCCCGGACCAAGTGGGGCCCATGTGGGGTGCACCCCAATCTGGTGGAGCATGACCTAGGAACCCCCTTGAACATCTTCCCACCTCCTTAAATAGCTAGGTACCCCTTTAGGGTTTCTCAGGTTTTGTTTAGATTAAAGTTTAGCTTCGTTACTTTGCCGTGTAATCCCGTGTCGGTTAGATCGCCGTTTTGCTCCTTACGGAACTCCAACTTATCATTTGTATTCAATTTCTATTTGCAATTCAGATTGCTTTTATATTGTTCTTGCTTGTTTCTTCAATTTGTTTGCAGGAATAAGATTGATCTGCTCTTGCAAGATCAACAACCCACGAAGAGGTGTATCGATCGCTAAGGCGCAACACAACAACGTCTCATACGGTTGTAGTCGGGTCATCAATGTTTCTTCCAAATCATAGTTATCATCAAGTCACCGAAAGATCTGGACAACTAGATCCCTGAGCACATTGAGTGGAGTTCAGGGTTTATCATTAATTGTCATGACCACGACCACCAAAACCATGTGCTCACAACCCACCATTCATCAGGTTTTGGTTGTCATCAAATTAATTAACAAATCACAATTAACCATCATGAGCTTTCATTTAATTAACCATCATTAGGCATAAGTGAAACAATAATGATTCCAATAGTGTGTTAATATTTCTGAGCAGGGCTAAGCAATTACGCTAAGATCTAGCTGAATCATTACATAGCGTTCAAGCTAGTCAAATTATAACCCATAGGATAATCAATTCATATTAGCCATATCATTAGGGAAACAGGCTCAAACCACCTAATGACATTCGAAAATAAATGCACATTTGAAATAAATATAGGATCAACATGCTCAAAGGGATGTTTGGGATCTGTGTGACTTGCCTTGCAAAATAATGTCTTCAATTTATCTTCAAGAACTTCTCCAACGAACAAGTGATCCTTTGAAACAATGAAAACTACACTCTAGCACGCAAAACAACGAAAAAGCTAATAAAAACCAAATAAACAGTACAAATAAAGTTTATAAATAGATAGAGCTTTAATTTAGATGAATTGTGAGACTTGAACGATGTCATTCCGAGTTAGTAAGAACTAGTTAAGAATTAGTAAAGTTTTAATCTATTAAAGCCTATAAAAACAATTAAATGATTTATTGCATCATATTGAATTATTCTTGAAATGGAAAAGGACAATAATGAGATCAGCCAGGAAAGAGAAGGCCAAGGTCAATGACAGGTGGGACTCACTTATCAAAGGGAGGAGAGGCTTGGGTCTATGGTAGACCTAGTTCACAAAGGAGGTCTATGGTGGACCATAGGTCAACTGCTAGGATTGATCTTGATCGAGAGTTGACTGAGATCGACGGCTGAGATTAAACCTGATCTAGGGTTTTAGATGCAGCCACAGGAAACAGGAGGGTGACAAGGCGACTGAGGTGGCGATGATATGGACGGCCACATCGGCTCGACGGCTGACTAGCACAGGACGACGGTGCAACAGCAAATAGTGGCATGGCGGCGAACACCAACGACACGTGAAGAAAGAGCATGGGACGGCAGTCCTTACCAACACTTACGTGACTACGGACGACGAAGAACGCCGGCCGACGACAAGCTTCAAGCGGTGGTGAGACCAGGTTGACGACGACATCGACGTTCTGATGATCTTTGGCGAGGAGAGGTGGTCGACAGGCTTTCCGTCCCTGGTGCGATGCTGACGGTGAAGACGACAACCTTCGACGACAAACAAATCGGCGGTGAGGCTCGGTCGAAGGCGTGACAACGGTGGCGGTTTTCAGGTTTCCGTCGACAAGCGGCTTCCAGTGGTCTCCAAGGAGAATAGAGGTGCGGTCGGGCTTCACACGGTCGCCGCGGTGCCGAAGAAGGAGGTGGCGCAGACTGGAGGAGACCAAGGCGACGGTGCGGCACGGCTGGAGGGGCTGCTGGCTGTGGAGGCAGAAGACGAGCTCGGGGAGAGGGTTTCAGGCGGTGGCGATTTAGGGCAAGGGGTGGAAACGAGAGAGGAGGCCAAGAGAGTGCTATTTATAGCCAAAGGAGAAAGAGGCCAGGCTCAAAACGGTGGCAAGAGGCTGCACAAACCCTAGAGTTGGCCAAAAACAGGAAAGCTCAAATCCACGTCAATTTGAGAGGATTTTCTTTGGTATTTCAGAGGATTCTTGAGGGAAATCGAAGAGGGGAATGAGGGTAACAATCCCCTCAACAAATTTTGGAAACGAGCATGGGGATTGGTCGGATCGGGCTGTGAAGTAGGGTGGTATCAGGCTCGGCAGGGAGGAGTCTAGTCATAGGTAGGAGACGCCCCTTACGTGTGGGCCCGGTGCATCAGTGGGAGGAGGCGACGGCCTTGCGGCTGGCGGCTTGGGCCATCGACCTGGCGCTGGCTGGGCCAAGGCAGGAGGGCGGGGGAAGGAGAGATATGATTTTTTACATTTTGGTCCTTTTGAAAAACTTATTTCGTAAATAGACCCTTGAAAAAACTTATTCCAGGAATGGTCCCTTTTGGTGCGCCAGAGACTCTGGCACTGCCGTCCAACAGCATGGCGCCAGCACTGGTGGCGCCGTCGGGGTGCCACGGTGGCACCACACATAGCGCTGGAGTCGACGTGGCGGCATTGCAGCGCTAAGGTAGCTGGCGCGCCACCACCCACCACGGCGCCAGTGGCGCTGACGTGCTCCCCTCGGGGTGAGGGCTCCTTAACCCCCGTGGGCCCCACCCTGTCTCATCCTCACCAATCGCCCCAAACTTCCTAGCCGAGCCTGAGAGAGCTGAGAGCTCTCTCTCTCCTCTCTCACCTCTCCTCCTCAAATCCACTCAATTTGGAGCCGTTTTTCATGGGATTTTTTGTGGAAATCAAAGAGCAAGGTATACTACTCCATTCCCCCCTCTTTTTTCTCGTTTTAATCGGTGAAATTTGTAGATCGAAAGGTAACCCCAGAACCCATATTTTGCCCAAATTTTTAATTTTGAAGATTTAAATTGGGGATTTGTTGAGTATAGTTTGGACTTGAATGGATGGTTGTATGGAAAAGTTGATGTAGGTCAAAATTTGTAGCTATGCGCTATATGGAGGATAGACAGATTTGGTGTCATGTTAGAAGTTAATTGTAGCTAAATATAAATCTATAAATTTTCATGAAAGATGACAAATTTGATATATTGACTTTAAAAATGTAGGCGGTTTTATAGTGCTTAGTAAGTTAATTATGTTATAAGATAGTGGTTGATAAAATTTCACAATAATTTACTTGGCGGGAGATAATTTTGGTTTTGTAGAATGATAAGGAAGGATCAAGCTGGCTATTGCCCTAGGTAGCTACCACCAATGGACGCTATCCGTCCCATGTGTTCGTGCGGTGACGAATGTCGTTTTGCAATAAGTGATGACCACAAGACATATGTATAGTCTGGAGAAGCTTAAGCCTAAGCCTAAGGCAAAGGGAAAGAAAGGAAAGGCGGCGAAGCCAGTGGAGGTAATTTGTTATACTTTTGAGGTTGCGATGCTGCACTAAAATTTGTAATGAAAATCATTTAAATCGGGGAATGTGCAGGTAGCGAAGATACCACCTCCTCTGTGCGACTTTTTGGAATGGATTGACATGGAGATTGATCCCCGCGATGTGGAGATGCTTCGTAGGGAACGCGAATGGGAAGAGGAACGGCTCGATCGTCGTCTCCGACTTGTGGCAGTAGAGATAGCAGAGAGGAAGAGGAAGGAGGAGAGAGAGGTCAAGGAGATGGCAAGGAAGTTTGCGGAGAAAGAAGAGCGTGCGAAGGAGCGGGCGACGAAGATGGCTAGGGCACAACATGCCAAGGAGGCTAGTCCAGAGGTCGTGAGCAAGGGGAAATATCCTCGATGCACCCAGTAGTTTTATTGGAGTTGTTGGAGAATCTTAAATTCCCTAAGACATGTAATAACAACAGTATTGAAATATCAAGCTGGAAACATTTTAATTTTGAGACATCAACTCGATGATGTTGCCATTGTACTTTGTCGTGTTTGGATGAAGTGACGTGCATGTATGCGATTTTGTATGTTTTGTTAGGTTCGATTTTGTGTCATGTCTTGGCCTGCTATTTGTCACGGCGTCCCCTCCTAGCTGGCCCCTCAAAAATCATGTCGGCATTCCTCCATGGGACGCCTGATTGGCTGCTGCCACCCTTCCTCGTGCGGACGGCCCAGCCTCAGGCCAGAGGTTGGTGCCGCCCCCAAGCACGGCGCCATTGTGGCTGGTACCCACGGCCACCCTCGACCCCGCCTGCCTCGACAAAGAGGCTGGCGCCGTCCCCCTCGGCCACACCCAACCAACTCCTACCTCGGCCAGGAGGTTGGCGCCGCCCCCTACATTACGGCGCCAGGATGGCTGGCACCGCACTGGGCCACACCGACCCCTCCTGCCTCCACCGGGAGGCTGGCGCCATCCCCCAGGGCACGGCGCCAGCAACCCTGGCGCCGCCCCAGCCACTCCCGACCGAGCCCTCCTACCTCCGTCGGGAGGCTGGCACCATGCCCTGGGGGCACGGCGCCAGGATTGTTGGCGCCGCCCCGGCTACTCCTGATCGACCCCTCCTGCCTCTACCGGGAGGCTGGCACCGTCCCCCACAGGGCACGGCGCCAGGGTTGCTGGCGCCGCCCCGGCATCCCCCCGACCCTCCTAGCTCGGCCAAGTCGCTGGTGCCCTCCCCCCCAAGGCACGGCGCCAGGGTTGCTGGCGCCGCTCCCCGGCCAGCCAACCTGGCCCTGCCTCGGCCGGGAGACTGTCGTGGCCCCCAGCAGCGCCGCGCCAGGCGTGCTGGCGCCCTTCTTTGCCAACCCTACAAGTGATATCCATCAATCCAAACATTTCAACCAATTCACAATAAGCATACTAATCAATTATCCGCACCATATCAAACATCACATAGTGATATTCATCAAATGCAAACATTTCAACCAATTCACAATAAGCATACTAATCAATTATCCACACCATATCAAGTATCACATAGTCCAATTCCTTCAAACAAATGGGACAAGTTCAATTGCACATCAAACATCACATAGTCCACAAGTTCATCACATAGTTCACAAGTTCATCACATAGTCCATACAACCCCGGAGTCCATTAAATAACTTCACATCTATAGACATAGCATGTTCACAAATGTTCTAAAAGATGAGAACTAGTAGAACTTCACCGAAATCACTTCTTCCGTTGATGCCGAAGAGCCTGTGACCCTAGAGTGTACCTACATTTGAAAATACAATGTCTAGAATATTTTAAAAACAATGAGGCAAATAAAAGAACATATGACAATAGTAAGGTCAATATACCTCTTTTTCCCTTGCCGAGTGGAACGTAAGTTGTATGTCGTGGGCTATGACGCCTGAGGCGCATCGGGCAGCTGCGACATGGTTATCTCTTCAGCATCCGGGGCGATGTAGTCATCATCGTCATCGTCGTCGTCGTCGCTAGGTGTAGCCTGTGCCTTTCCCTTTCCCCTCCCCTGTGGGTTGCGTGATGAAGACGAACCGCCAACTTCTTCATGCTCTTCTATCGTGATGGTGTGTCAGGTGGTACTTGGACGGGCGGATTGAGGTAGTGGTGGTGGTAGTCTGCGTGGTTGGTATACGTCGTCCAATCCAACCGACCTGCAACCTAGTCTTGTAGCCAGCTTGCGGCACCTTCGACGAACTTTCTACATTAAAAAAGGATTTTGTTAGGCATAAACCATATATTGCTTTTTTTGGATGGAATGTTAGATCATTTTACCTCGAGCACATTGCGCAGTGTGTTCTCTTTCTCCTCACCACCCCTCGGAGATCCGAGGGCATGCCTCATCTCATTCACGCTCCTAAGGAGCTATCTAGACTGTAAGCATGACACGATGTATCTTAAATATGGCGTGAACAAAAAATCAAATTGACAAATGCAAGAGAACTTACGACTCTGTCTCTAAGCGGCGCTTGTTCCATTTGATTACCAATCCTAGTCCAAATGTCATAGCAATCCCACCCCTCATCAGAAGAGTGGTCTTCCTCTATGTCGGCCTCCGTCCAAGTAGGCCGTAGGAAAATTCAATAGTTCCTGTGTAGCCATGAAGGTACTCACCGAAATGCTTGTTTTGGTGGATTGGCTCGATGTACCTATCATTCCTTTCTGCTGTCCTCCAAGCATCAATGTATCTACTATCCTCTAACCCCCAATCCTTCACCTTCTTTGTTTTAACCCTGTCGTACCTTCAAAAGTACAATATGTTGATGTGTAAAACATGGGTTTTACGGCACAAAAATGAAAGAGCGTGAATCGAAGCAAGCTACCTGTGTAGGTTCACTCCGGTTGAGATGTCCTCAACCGGGATCTTGTCTCTTCTCGAACTGTCGCATGACACGGTGCGGCAGGTGGTACTCAACAGCCGAGAAAAAATCAGTGGACATTGATACATGAAGTAATCTGCATCCTGATTTCACAAGGTGTTCAGTGTAAGTGCGCTTGCCTCAGGCGTGTGATATGGTAGCCAAGTGATCTACACATGTAGAAGAATTGTGTTAGGTGAGTCCCTTTGACATAAAACCTATTAATAAATTTTGACTGAAATTAGAATTACTTACATGCCCAGACTGGAGGCAATCCATCTCGTTGATGTACTGCTTGTACGCTACCTCACTACGAGCATGTGAGGTGATCGTACTTTCAAATAAGTAGGCCATTGACTTCTCCATGTCTAGCTCAGTGTAGGCCTAAGGGGTAAAACTTTGCCTCCACTTTGGCCTACCCACCGGCGGTGGCTCAAAGAGGCGGCGAGCGGTGACCGGAGAAGGCAACTGGGGGTGGCGACTTGGGAGTGCTGTGGTGATGGCATTTCAGTGGCTATTGAGGGAAGTGGAGCGATGGCCGGGACGTGGCATAGTGCTACGATGCCAGCAACGCGAATGGCGCTATGCGGCAGTGGCTTGGGCGGTGGCGACGCGTGGCCGGAGGCGGCGGAGCTCGGGCTCATGCTAAGGAGTGAACAAGGGGGCACGGCGGCTCTGGAAAAATGGGGGAAACGAACGAGGGTAGGACGAGGGTGCTTTATATGGGGTTGGAGAGATGGGACCGTGCCTGAGGTGGCGGGAAAAGCCAGCGAAGATAGGTGTAGCGACGTGGAGTGAGCGGCTCGGCTTGGCGCCGATTTTCATGGGGAGAGTGGGGTGCGAGCGCGGGGTGGAGGAGGTGGGGCGGCGACCCGGTCTCCACGCCGCTTGAAAGAGGAGGTGCGGGAGGAAGGCGTCGAAGGGGCGTCGACGAAGTGGGGGAGTGGCGGTCGATTCTCGTAGCCGAAGGTTGGGGAAGGAGATGATAGGTGGGGCCGTCGGACCCACCTGTTGGAGAGAGGGAGAGGACACCGGACGGGGACACAAAGTTGACTTCGCGTGGGAGAGGAGTCAAGAGGGCCGGGGAAGAGGGGAAAGGAGGCCAGCCTGAGGGAGGAGGAAGAATGGACCTCAGCCGGTGGGGAGAGAAGGAGGAGGGCGGGCCAAGAAGGGAGCAAAACCAGGCAGGCCAAAAACGGCCCAAAGCTGAGGAGGGAGATTTTAATTTTTTTTTCATTTATTTAATTGATTAAATGATGTTTGTATTATTAAAATTACTTCTTGAGCTCTGAAAATTCACAAGAAATTCCACTGAGTACTTTAGGGCATGGAGAATATTACAAAAATATTTTCAGCCATGATTTTTAAAGGAATTTTTATTTCCCCACATTTAATTCACTTGATAAAATGCTTTTAATTTTAATATAAATTATAGAAATGAAATATTTAATGATTTTTTATCTAGAGATAAAATCGGGGCATGACAAATCTACTCCTTTACAGGTATCTCGTCCCAAGATTCGGGGATGATCAGAAAGAAAGCTGAGTGTGGGTGGTTTGCGCACTTCTGTTGTTCCTTTCTGTTCCAACTGACTGAGACCCAACCTACATGACTGGACTGGGTGGCATCAAACTTGGTGTTTTGTTGTTTCTCAACACTAAACTAACTGGTTCTGCTTGGTCTGACCCTGATCTGGACGACGAATGCTGATCGATCTTATTTTCCTTGGACTAAACCATTAGCGTCGGCAAATTTGATAAACTTAGAATTCTCTTTGCTGACTAGAAATTGGCAGAGCTTTTCTGAAACCTTGTAACTGACTTTAGTAAACCCACAGATTCTAAGTTTGCTTCGAATTGCCCATGACCCGAACGACAAGTATTCCAAGGAGCTGCTTGATCTGCCCTACATGGGTTTTGAGCTACCACTTCTCTTGGCTGAACTATTGACTGACATTCTAAAACCTTGGTGCCGCAATTCCATCGACTTAAAGATTGGTGCCGCCATGCTAAAACCTTGCAACTGGCTCCATTGAGTCCAACCGGATTTGCTTTACTTGGTGGAATCTTGAAGTGAACTGTTACGAGATACACCAAACTCATCTTCGAGACTTTTTTTCTTAAGGTAGATGGGCTTTCACCTGACTATAAACAATTAAACTGTTGTCCTCAAGAATACCAAACTTCTTTGATTTTCATGGAACCCTGACTTGTAAACTTAATGCTTCATCGGTAAATCGACACGAGATGACGACAATGCAGTTTCATTCAAGGAAGGCTTGGACTTAACACTCAGTTGATGACAGGAAGTTCCCCATAAAAGTGACTCTCATTCCGCTTATGAACTAATAGACTCTGGATTAACTTTCCCCTTAGTTATAACTGATGGCATGACCGTTCTACTTCTAGCCTGACTTCGATGTCAACCGCTTAACGGGTTGCTTAGCAGATATTCTTTGAAACAATCTTCGACCACTTATCAGCTCATGCACAAAAGAGTATTCCAACAACTTAACATTTTGCTTGTTCTCTTCTCCTTTGCTGGTTCTTCTAGGTTGATAGGTTATAAGCTTTGCAGTTCCTTTCCCACAATTGCCGAAATCTGTATAACCATTCAAAATTGCCTTTGATGCTGCCAAGAGTTTCTATTCTTTGATCAAAACAATTTCACTTTCAATCCTGTAATAGAGACGATTCACCTACATCCATTTGCTTCAGGCAGAGGTGACGGAGCAATTCCCTTGTCAACCTCCAGGAAACTGAGATGGTTTTCAAGAACTGTAATGGTTTCCTTCAACCAAGGAAGGCTATTCTTGATCCATGTTTACAGTCGCCACTTACTAATCTCTGTAGAATAGGTGAGAGAGTTCTGATACCCCTTTTACGATGTTCTTTCTAATATTTCATTACTCTTTTCATTCTCATGAGTTTCCATTTGCATCTGCCTTTGAGACTCAGATTATTCTGACCCTTACGAATGTCCCAGGTTTTCTTTCATGCTGTAGGTGTTAACAGCGGATTTTGGTAATCGGCTCGGAAAGGAAAGGGGAAACCGAAGCAGAGAGGAAGGATTGAGTTGGAGTCAGACCAGGTTTCGTATCGGACCCGGTAACCGTATCGGACTGGGAGAGGCGCTACCAGGAAGAGCGTATCGGCCGATACGGATTTGATGTGGTCATCGGCCAATACGGGTTGTAAGTTGACAGAGTCAACGTGGGCTTGGTCTGGGCTCACGATAAGCTTCAAGGAAGTTGCCAAATAGAGATAAAGCTTGGTTTTAGGCAATTGTATCTTGTAAATCAAGTAGGTTAGATCTAATCTGTGGCAAGAGTCTGCCGCAAAGACTTGTTTGTTAGTTATAGATAAGATCGTGTCCTATAAGGACCCTGTTGTAATCTCGGGTATAAATATCCCGGTAGTATGTACATAGAATCTTTCTCAATCAATCATACAAACAACAATCAATCTACTTTTGGTGCATCGCCAACCCTCGCAAGAGGTTAGCTTTCGACGAGTTCTTGCCTCCCTAGAGCAGAGGTAAGAACTCGTACTCGACGATCTATATCGTCGAGGCTAGCGTGTTGCTTTAGGCACGTTAAACCCTGGCGATGTGATCGTCGTTTATCATGTTCTAGCTAATCTTGACGTGGCTTTCTAATTCTATCTCGCCAGCGGTTAACTCGTTTTAGGGTTTATTGCCGACGACGATTGAATTGGTTTGCTCGTTTAGATTATCTAAGGCATCCACCATCCCCAAAAGCAATCGACGGCTTGATTTTCTTTGTGTTAAGTTTCGATTCACACTTTGAGTTGCTATCGACCTTAGTCCTGTTTTGAGATCTAACACAAAGCCTGCTTTCGATTGTAATTAAGGATATCACTGGGGTTTCAGCCAGTTTTATCTGATACACATGTTTATTATAATGTTTTCATGTGTGTCTGCCATCTACATAAATGGATTGATTGATAGGAATGCATCTGTTATGGATAATTCTCTAGGGTTTATCTGTGATTGATATGTTTATATTGGTTGATTGGTTCATGTAGATTTGCACTAGAGTATTAGCTAGTGTAGTTATCTTTATTGTTCTTATCGGCCGATGCCATTAATTGACATCAACATGTTGATGAAGGTCGATAAGATCCATGCTTTAATTTTAGTTTATTGCGAGTGAGCCGATACAGCTTTGCCCTATCGGCTGGGCTATAACAATGTGACATCGGCCTATCGGCCGATCGACCATTGTTTTCTGACATGGTTTACTTGTTTCTTGTTGATTGTAGATTAAATCAACTGGCACGCTCTGCACACGACTAGGCAAGCCTTTTGGACCTGCACTGGAGTAAAGCAAACCTCCCAGGCCGTCGTGGAAACGTGGAACCTGTTTGGTTGCAAGGCGGGTCTAAATTATGCGCCAACACGCTTTTGGCACGCCTGGTGGGACTCAAGAACACAAGCTTTGCAACAACAAGAACACCACTTCGAAATGTCAAAGCAGGCCGAGATCTCCGAGGAGAACATCGTCTCCATAACCGTCGACCAGCTCAACGCAGAGCAGAAAGCCGAGATGGAGAAGCTGGTCGAGCAGTTCCAGAATATGTATCTGCAAACATATTCTAGGACTCGGCAAGGCACCCTGATTCAGAAGTCTAAGGTGATAATGCCGAGTCCTGGAGATGGAGCTAGTACGTCGGCGGCGGCACACGACCACACCGTCAAGACCGAAGATACCGCGGCGCCGACGTTGCAAGACAGAATTGACTCCGCAGTTCACTCTGCACTAGTCAACCAGTCGGGGATCCTAGTGAACACATTGACCAATACGTTCAAATCGATCCTAGATGGGTCGATCCACTAGTACAAGCCTCAGGGGCCGATTTTCTTGCCAGAAAATAAGTTCCCTGCCTATTGGACCTTGAGGAACGACCTGAGCACGGCTCAGCCGACAGCGCCGATGCCACCCCCATCGGCGCAACCGACATCAACTTTGCCACTGGTCCTCACCAAGCAGGCGGGAGGCAGCCCTCAGCACATCACGGAGGAGCAATATGCTCAATGGACAAAGGGGAAGCAACCAGTGATCGAGCCGATGCAGCAAGTTCCTGTCAACCCGCCATCGGCCGGACAGCCTCACATCCCCATGCCTGGCAACCCTCCACCACAGACTGCTTACAACGTGCCGCAAGGCTACCAGCAGTATACCACGGGGCAGTACGACGCGTAGAACTTAAATCACCACTACCAGCCGTACTCCCCCAGACAGTATCAAGCGGAGGGGCTGCAAAAATCTTACCAGCAAGACCTCCCGCATCGACCCGCAGGGTACTGGGCCGATATGATAGCCGAGGTGATGCGAGATCAGTTTGGCTTGAAGCCCAAGGAGAGCTCTACAGTGTATCGGCATCCGTACCCTGAGGACTTCGACAGAGTGCCACTGCCAGGCCGATACAAGATCCCAGACTTCTCCAAGTTTTCAGGATAGGACAGCGTTTCAACATACGAGCACGTGAGCCGATTCCTAGCACAATGTGGGGAGGCATCGGCCATAGAGGCGTTAAGGGTGAGGTTTTTCCCTCTGTCCTTGTCAGGGTCTACATTTACGTGGTTCTGCTCATTACCCTGCAATTCCATCAGAGGATGGATAGATCTTGAGAAACAGTTTCACAGATATTTCTACAATGGTGTACAAGAGATGAAACTATCCGATCTCACCGCCATCAGGCAACGTGTTGATGAATCAGTCCCAGAATACATTCAAAGGTTCAAGGATATAAGGAACAGATGTTATAGCCTTAGTTTGACCGATTCCCAACTGGCCGATCTGGCGTTCCAGGGATTATTAGGGCTGATACAAGAAAGGTTCTCTTCTCAAGAGTTTGAAAGCCTAGCACAGTTAGCACAATGGGTATCGGCCCACGAGCAACAATTTCAGGAGGCGAAGAAGTTTGCGAAGAAAATTAATACAATTTATCAGTACGCCTCCGATGAAGACGATGAAGAAGACATCGACGTCGATCTAGCCGAGTGGGCCCGGATGAAGAAGCCGACGACATGCCAATGGGCCAAAAAAGGCGACAAGGAGGACAAATACGACTTCGACATCAATAAGGCCGACAAAATATTTGACTTACTATTGCAAGAAAAGCAGATTCAGCTGCTAGTAGGTCATATACTCCCATCGGCCGAAGAAATTAAGAAGAGGAGATATTGCAAGTGGCACAACACTTATTCCCATCATACCAATGAATGCAAAATCTTCCGACAACAGATCCAATCGGCCATCGAGCAAGGCAGAATCAAGATCGATGATGCTAAAAGGCCGATGAAGATAGAAGGACACCCGTTCCCAGTCAACATGGTGCAGGCGGACAGGGCCGACGGCGGTGGCCATCGGACCGGCAAGCGACCTCATCAGACTTCCAAGGGCCTGATTAAAAAATACCAGCGGAGGCGGGAAGAGCAAGTACGGGATCAGGCCGATCAAGACAACTCCTACGACCCTCATTGGGAGTGCGAGTTTTTCCGTTTCTGCTGGAACGAGGGGATGAGGTTGCCATCCATCCGAGAGTGCCCTGCATGTAACGATATGGAAGACTCTCACAAGGGCAACTCGAGCAAGCAAGTGCATCGGCCGAACAAGCAGAGGAAGTCTGTACATGACAGGCTGGGGCCGATGCACCATGATCACCAGAACGAGGACGAGGAGCAAGTCCAGAACCCCCAATGGTGCCCAAGCGACGTATTTAGCAAGACGCAGAAACGGCGGGTTCAGCGGCTAAGGAGGAAAGAGCAGATCCAAGAGCAACAAGCGACAACAGCCCATCGGCCGGCCAAGACCAAGAAAGAGTGGAGAGTCAAATCTGTAGTGGCCAAGGCCGATTAGGGCACCTCCAAATCAGCTCAAACTCCGGTGTCCGCAAAAGGTAAAGGTGTAGCATCGGCTTCTGTTAACATGGTTTTCATATTGCCAGCAGAGTACAGCGTGCAGACGGCCGATGAAGCAGTAGCCGACGATGATCAATCCTTGGCCAGACTACAGTTGTCACCCGATCAAGCCGTGTTCGACAAGCCAGTCGACGCCAGCTACAGGCACCTCCGACCGTTATACATCAAAGGGTTCGTTAATGGACGGTCGATGACAAAGATGCTGGTCGATGGCGGCGCGGCGGTCAACTTGATGCCATACACGACCTTCAGAAAGCTTGGAAAAGTACCTGAAGACCTTATCAAGACCAACATGGTGCTCAAGGACTTTGGTGGCAACGCATCCGAGGCGAAAGGGGTTCTAAACGTGGAGCTCACCGTGGGCAGCAAGACGATACCCACCACCTTCTTTGTCTTCGACGAAAAGGGTTCCTACAGCTTGTTGTTGAGACGGGATTGGATCCACGCAAACTGTTGCGTCCCTTCAACAATGCACCAATGCCTCATACAATGGCAAGGGGACCAGGTTGAGATCGTGCAGGCCGATCAGTCAGTACACGTGGCCAATGCCGATCTCGCAGTATGGGAGATGGAGGGAATCGACTGCTTGTCTGGGCGAGTCTGGGACGCCGATTTCCTCAAGGTAACTGATTGCGACATCGAGACAATTGAAGATCAAGACAAGCAGTTACTTTAGCAAAGATGCGTCGTCCACCGTTCAAGATGAGCAAGCTAGTCCCTACACAGATGATGCGGTGGACGAGCTAGATGGCAAGTTGGGACAAGGTTTTACGTTAGCTGATGAACTTGAAGAGGTTGATATAGGAATAGGTGATAAGCCTAGGCCGACGTATGTAAGTGCTAACCTGTCAAAGGAATATAAGAATAATTTGATAAATCTTTTGAAAGAATTCGTGGATTGTTTTGCATGGGAATATCATGAGATGCCAAGATTAAGCCGATCGATCGTAGAACATCGACTACCAATCAAACCAGGCTATCGGCCATTTAAACAAGCTCCTAGGAGATTTAAGGCCGATATGCACGAAGCTATCAAGGCAGAGATCACATGACTTTACGACGCCAACTTTATCAGACCTTGCCGATACGCGGAATGGGTCTCCAATATAGTTCCAGTAATGAAGAAAAATGGCAAGCTTAGGGTATGTATCGACTTCAGAGACCTGAACAAAGCAACACCAAAAGATGAGTACCCTATGCCTTTGGCCGATTTGCTTGTTGATGCCGCGTCTGGACACAAGGTTATCAGCTTCATGGATGGGAATGCAGGCTACAATCAGATTTTCATGGCCGAGGGAGATATACACAAGACAGCCTGCCGGTGTCCGGGGGCAATCGGCCTGTACGAGTGGGTTGTTATGACCTTCGGCTTGAAGAATGCTGGAGCTACTTATCAGCGGGCCATGAATTATATTTTTCATGATCTTATCGGCTCTTTGATTAAAGTTTATATTGATGACGTCGTCGTGAAGTCAAGAGAGTATGATATGCACTTGGCCGATTTACACAAGGTACTTGAAAGAGCGAGGAAGTATGGCTTAAAGATGAACCCTAACAAGTGTGCCTTCGGTATATCGGCCGGTCAGTTTTTGGGTTTCTTGGTCCACGAAAGAGGAATTGAGATTACACAGAAGAACATCGATGCTATAAAGAAAATCAAGCCTCCGACGAACAAGACCAAGTTACAATCTCTGCTCGACAAGATCAATTTTGTCCGGCGCTTTATATCGAACCTGTCAGGAAGAATAGAGCCGTTCACTCCGTTATTGAAGATAAAAGACGATCAAGAGTTCACATGGGGTGATAAGCAGCAGAAGGCACTGGACGACATCAAAGAATATTTGAGCTCCCCACCGGTTCTAATCCCTCCACAGAAGGGAGTTCCGTTCAGGCTGTACCTATCGGCCGATGAGAAGTCTATCGGCTCAGTCTTGGTTCAGGATATTGACGGCAAAGAGCGAGTTATTTTCTATCTCAGGAGGAGGTTGCTGGACGCCGAAACAAGGTACACGCCAGTGGAGAAACTCTGTTTGTGCTTATATTTTTCATGTACCAAGTTGAGGCATTATTTACTTTCCAATGAGTGTATTGTGGTAAGTAAGGCCGATGTAATGAAATACATGTTATCGGCCCCTGTATTGAAGGGAAGAATTGGGAAGTGGATTTTTGCCTTAGCAGAGTTCGACTTGCGATACGAATCGGCCAAAGCAATCAAGGGACAAGCCCTGGCTGATTTTATTGTTCAGCACAGAAATGACTCAATTGCATATTCAGATATTGTGCCATGGACATTGTATTTTGATAGGTCTGTTTGCAGACATGGATGTGGTATCGGCCTAGTCATCATATCCCCTCGGGGGGCAAGCTTCGAGTTTGCTTTTACCATCAAGCCTTATTATACAAATAATCAAGCAGAGTATGAGGCTGTTCTCAAAGGATTGCAATTATTACAAGAGGTTGAGGCCGATTCCGTAGAGATCATTGGTGATTCACAGCTGGTCATTAATCAACTTTCTGGGGATTATGAATGCAAGAATGATATTCTCAGAGTTTACAATGAGGAGTGCAAGGAGTTGTTACAAGCTTTCAAGATTGTGATGATGAGGCATATACCCAGGAAGCAGAACTTTGAGGCCAATGATTTAGCTCAGTGGGCATCGGGATACAGGCCGATGACTAAAGATGTTCAGATTCAGGTTGCCACCGTGGATGCCGATGACTGGAGGTTTGATATCATCGAGTATTTAAGAAATCCTTCTCAATCGGCGTCACGAAAAATGAAGTATAAAGTTTTACATTATGTTTTACTGGATGATGATCTGTACTATCGGACGATTGATGGCGTCTTGCTCAAATGCTTAAGTATTGAAGAAGCCAACGTTGTCATGAGCGAGGTCCATGAAGGGGTTTGTGGAACACATCAATCGGCCCATAAAATGAGATGGCTCTTAAAGCGCGTCGGATATTTTTGGCCAACAATGCTACAGGATTATTTCAAGTACTATAAAGGATGTCAAGATTGTCAGAAATTTGGAGCAATTCAGAGAGCACCGGCATCGGCTATGCATCCGATCATAAAGCCGTGGCCGTTTCTAGGGTGGGGCATAGATATGATCGGTCAGATAAACCCGCCATCAAGCAAGGGACACAAATATATACTGGTGGTTACAGATTACTTCTTGAGGCCGTTCCCCTCAAGAAGGTTGATTCCAAGGATGCAATTCAGTTTGTCAAAGAGCATATAATATATCGGTTTGGACTTCCACAGACATTGACTACAGATCAGGGATCAATCTTCGTGTCCGATGAGTTTGTGCAGTTTGCTGAGAGTATGGGTATTAAATTATTGAATTCCTCTCCATATTATGCGCAAGCTAATGGGCAGGCAAAAGCTTCTAACAAGACTTTAATCAAGTTGATCAAGAGGAAAATCGATGAACAGCCGAGACGGTGGCATACCACAGTAGCTGATTCCCTTTGGGCGTATTGGATGGCTTGTCATGGTGCAATTCAGGTGCCGCCTTATCAGCTGGTTTATGGGCATGAAGCTGTGCTGCCATGGGAGACCAACATCGGCTCAAGGAGAATTGCCTTGCAAGACGACTTGACAGCCGATGAGTACCATAACCTTATGGTTGATGAGCTGGACGATTTGGCACACGTTCGACTGCGGGCATTGGAGAAAATAAAGCGTGATAAAGATCGAGTTGCTCGTCATTATAATAAAAAAGTTGTTGCCAAGTTGTTTGAGGAAGGGGATCTTGTTTGGAAATTAATAATGCCGATTGGTTCTCGTGATAACAAATTTGGCATGTGGTCACCTAATTGGGAAGGTCCTTTTCAGATTCATCGACGTGTTCCCCATAATGCTTATTTGCTCAAAGGATTGGATGGAAAAGTTTATGGCAGAGCTCTCAACGGCAAGTATTTAAAGAGGTATTATCCGAGCCTATGGATCGACTCATGATCGGCCCTCCAGCCGATTTATGATTACAGCCGATGTGCTATGCATCGTCTTTAGATGGCCGATATATACTATCGTCCTTAGTTCAAATTTTACAACATGAGCCCTCATCTTCTAAAATTTGGGGGGCATATATATATACAAGCGCGAGCGCGGAATTTTTCAAGGAATTTTTCAAAGAATTTTTTAAGGATTTTTCAAGGAATTTATTCAAGCTGGAATTTTTTCAAAGAATTTATTCAAATTTATTCAGATCAAATTCGGTTGCTTGGCCGATAAGATTTGTGTTTACACAATATAAAGACAAAATATGTTATATCACCCTATAAAATCTGCAATAGCTGTGATGGCTCTACGGCGAATTTGCTCAATATCTTCTATAGCTTGGGTGTCATCGGCCGTCGACCCTGGGATTGGCTTCAATGATTTGCTCAGGGTTGCAAGGTACTTGGCCGATGCCTTTAGCTTTGCCGTCTGGTCTTCTATAGCCTTGGGTGATGCAGCTATCCCGGATTCAACTTCTTGGATTTCTTGGCGCGTGGCTTCCAGCTTTCACTCTAGCTCTGCTTCGAGGCGACGAAGTTCTTCGAGTCTGTTCTTCAAGATAATCGGCTCCATAGCTAGCTCATCCAACTTGGTCTTGTCAACATTGACTTGAGCCTTGCAAGCGGACAGGGCTGATTCCAGTTGTTCATGTTCTCGTCGCTCCGCAAGTCTTTCTTTCGCCTTATTAAGTTTGAATCGATATTGCTCCAAGAAGGTGGCCGGTGTTAGGATTTCCATCAGGTCTTCGGGCAGTTCATCTTGAATTTCTTGTACCCTGACCCTGATGGGGGTGCAATCTTCCACCAAGAACTCCAATGAGGACTCCAGCCGATTGGCAATGTCGGTCAGCCGGTTCTTTAGATCATCAGAGATTGATGCATTGGCTGTGGTGGGTGGCTCCTTGTCCTCATCATCAAGAAACTGGCCGATATCAAAAGAGAACATATCGGCTAGGTTCTGCAAATATCAATGTGGGTCAAGTTTAGCCTTGTCAAGCAAGAATCGGCAAAAAGGGGATCAGAGTAATCCTGGTTACCTGTGTTGGAGCATCGGTGGTGCTTACATCGGCTTTCTTTTGCTGCGTTGAAGCAGTAGGTGAGGGGGTTGGCCGATGTGGTGTAGGTGATGGAGCCCTAGGCTGGAGAAAAAGCAAGAAATTGGTAAACAGATCTATGTGATTAGCGAAACAATGCAGAGTTAACTCTTACCGAAGCCATCGGAGAAGGTGGTGAAGAAGGAGAAGGGGTCTTCAATCGTGCCTTGGCTCGTTCGCGCCTTTGTAAAGTTGCCTTTTTGGTTCATGGTAAAGGGGCCGATTGAGTCCGTTCCTTGAACAAAGACGGCGCAAGAACCTACAAAGGATTAAGGTGTAACATACCAGTAGAAGGGGATTGCATAAATTCAAGAGAGGAAACATGTTACCTTGCGGACTGCGTGCCTGGTTTTCTTTGGCTGGGTGGTATCGGCTTGGTCATCGGCTGGTTGGACTATGGTGGTTTTGGCCGATGGTTCCTCAGTGGTCTTGGCCGATGGATTTTTTTCTTCAAGCGCATCGGCAGCTGCTGCATCGACCTCTTCTTCCATCACTTGCTCATCAAGGAATTCTTCTATGGAGGGGTCTAGCTCTTCAAGATCGGCCTGGTCGTTGGTCTTAGCCTTCTTGCTGGATTTTTGAGATTTTCCTTTGGCTGGCGTTTTCCTCTTGGGATTTTCTTTGGTCATCGGCCCTTGAAGTAATGCAGATGCCTTTGGGGCAGTAAGGCCAATGATGGATTCCAGGATAGTTGATCCTGATGGAGCTACAGCTTGAGCATAGTAGATTTTCTGTCCACTGTTGCTCACAGATGGAGTCGGCCCGTCTGGGACTTGGGGGCTGATACCCTGGATAAGTTCTGTCACATAGAATCTGGCCGATTGGTGGAAAATATGAGCAGCCCATTCCTGCAACCATGCCTAGAAGCTGATATGAACGAACGCGCTCAGATGCAATCGGTCATAGTCACCCAGATTCGGGATTTCAATTTCTAATACTTTGCTCATGATCAGCGCCGATGTTACCGTGCCCCTGCTCTCTAGGAGTCTATGAAGGTATAAATTGATGGGGAGTTGTCCAAGCCCGCACTGTCTAGCAGCCACCATGGGATTGTAGAATTCATAAGACAGGTTGGTGTTTCTTCCTTGGAATATGCCTACTGGGAGCAGGCATGGGGTGATGCCGATCATGAACGATTCCCTTGATTCCATATCGTCATTTACCAAGCTTAACTGGAGATCGTCGGGTAGTTCAAAATCTCGGTCTGAGGTGTAGACAAACATGTCCATCCTAACTGATGGGGGGCCGGTGTAGAATCGGGTGAACCATGTGGACATGTCTTCGGCCGATTGATCTGCTCCAGGATAAACGGAGGCCGCTTCTCCATAGGACATACACCTTCTGGTCCTAGGGTCTTCGTGATCAGCATACTTTGATGGGAAGCAGGAGTCCGATAGTGGAGGCCGATCGACTATGGTGTGGGTGTGGATAGTTAACCAAAGCTGAATGAACCACCATGGTCCTCCATGTGCCACAGTCTGCTTCAGCATCAGATCTTGAGTGACAATATGAAGTAGCCGATAGACAGCTCCCAGGAGGTATCGTCCAAGGGGGATTTGCTTCTTGTCGACCAAAGCTTGAGCCAAATGTTGACAATTTATAGTAGGGCCGCAGGTCGATCCACAGAAGACAAATCTTTCCAGCCACAACGTCAGGAAAGCCACATGTTCTCTTTCCGAGACCGATCTTTGTTCCATGTGTTCAGAAATATATCCAGACCAGCCTCCAATCTTCTTGGTTTTCAATTTGTGATCACTGTTTACCAGGAGGCTGAAGGGATTGATCTCGGAATCGATGTCCAGTCCTGTTAGTATCTTGATGTCAATCAGAGTTGGGGTCATCGGACCTTGCTTGAACAGGAAAGCGTTCAAGGTACTAGACCAGAAATAAGTGGCTGCTGACATGAGTGACTCGTTTTTCTTGGTATCGGCCAGGGATAAAGTGATACATTGGCCGATTCCTATCTCGTCCCAATGGACCTGTTTGGCTGCAGCGATCCTTTTGTGCCAGGTTCTGTACCCATTAAGCTTCGACGGCCAAGATCTGAAGGTATGTCTCCACGAAGAGACATTGGGTTTGGCTTGCCTAAAGGGGACTCTGTCTGTCTCGGCATTGATCAGCCAGGTTGGGTCGCAGTCGCCCATGGGGCCTAGCAGGAAGCGGTGCGATTTGTCATTGGTAGGGATCAAGATTTGGTTTTTGAAGACCTATGTCACAAGAACAACGATGAAAAAATAAGACCCGGGGGGCAAGAGCAAGAATCCTAACTTGGAAAACTCGGCGAGAAGGTGAGAATGTGAAGGGGTTGACTTACCACAGGGATCTTGGAGGCATAGAACGGGGCGGAGGCCATTGTTGTCGTCGAAGGGGTCGCTGTTGGGGGGTTGATATCGATGGGACGCCGAGGGGTCGCCGGAGTTGAAGAACACGAAGAGATTGCTGAATCAGCGGCGGAGGGATGCGAATCTGGATCTGCGCGGTTTTTAGTTAAACCCTAGCAAGGAAGTCGATGGGTTCCCCGGAGCTAATTCCACCACATTATATAATGAAGCGGAATTGGGGGGCATGTGTTAATAGCGGATTTTGGTAATCGGCTCGGAAAGGAAAGGGGAAACCGAAGCAGAGAGGAAGGATTGAGTTGGAGTCAGACCAGGTTTCGTATCGAACCCGGTAACCGTATCGGACTGGGAGAGGCGCTACCAGGAAGACCGTATCGACCGATACGGATTTGATGTGGTCATCGGCCGATACGGGTTGTAAGTTGACAGAGTCAGCGTGGGCTTGCTCTGGGCTCAGGATAAGCTTCAAGGAAGTTGCCAAATAGAGATAAAGCTCGGTTTTAGGCAATTGTATCTTGTAAATCAAGTAGGTTAGATCTAATCTGTGGCAAGAGTCTGTCGCAAAGACTTGTTTGTTAGTTATAGATAAGATTGTGTCCTACAAGGACCCTGTTGTAATCTCGGGTATAAATATCCCGGTAGTACGTACATAGAATCTCTCTCAATCAATCATACAAACAACAATCAATCTACTTTTGGCGCATCGCCAATCCTCGCAAGAGGTTAGCTCTCGACGAGTTCTTGCCTCCCTAGAGCAGAGGTAAGAACTCGTACCCGACGATCTATATCGTCGGGGCTAGCGTGTTGCTTTAGGCACGTTAAACCCTGGCGATGTGATCGTCATTTATCATGTTCTAGCTAATCTTGACGTGGCTTTCTAATTCCATCTCGCCAGCGGATAACTCGTTTTAGGGTTTATTGCCGACGACGATTGAATTGGTTTGCTCGTTTAGATTATCTAAGGCATCTACCATCCCCAAAAGCAATCGACGGCTTGATTTTCTTTGTGTTAAGTTTCGATTCACACTTTGAGTTGCTATCGACCTTAGTCCTGTTTTGAGATCTAACACAAAGCCTGATTTCGATTGTAATTAAGGATATCACTGGGGTTTCAGCCAGTTTTATCTGATACGCATGTTTATTATAATGTTTTCATGTGTGTCTGCCATCTACATAAACGGATTGATTGATAGGAATGCATCTATTATGGATAATTCTCTAGGGTTTATCTGTGATTGATATGTTTATATTGGTTGATTGGTTCATGTAGATTTGCACTAGAGTATTAGCTAGTGTAGTTATCTTTATTGTTCTTATCGGTCGATGCCATTAATTAACATCAACATGTTGATGAAGGCCGATAAGATCCATGCTTTAATTTTAGTTTATTGCGAGTGAGACGATACAGCTTTGCCCTATCGGCTGTGCTATAACAATGTGACATCGGCCTATCGGCCGATCGACCATTGTTTTCTGACATGGTTTACTTGTTTCTTGTTGATTGCAGATCAAATCAACTGGCATGCTCTGCACACGACTAGGCAAGCCTTTTGGACCTGCACTGGAGTAAAGCAAACCTCCCAGGCCGCCGTGGAAACATGGAACCCGTTTGGTTGCAAGGCGGGTCTAAATTCTGCGCCAACAGTAGGTTATTCCCAGACATTTTCAACACTCTTTTCATTCTCATGTGCTACCCTTTATATTGTCCTTCAAAGAGATCTAATGATGTTGGGTGTTATTATGGTCTAACCATTCTCCCTTTATTTGTTAACCGTTTCCGATCTTGGCTGGCAATCTAGTTCTTGAGCTCAACAACACTGCAATGAGCCTGGAAATGAAACCTTAGGTTTCTTGTGACACTGACGGATACACAGGTTAACCTGCTTTTGGATACTCAAGATGAATCATAAGAGAAGAAAAATTGTCTGACTCATACTTTATTCAATATACCCTTCCTTTTACATAACTAAGATAAAACTTCTATATACAAGAAAAGGTACTTGTAAATTAAACACTTCTAGACTGTTGCTCGCCTTGATTGGTAGGGACCTTGCCTGGTACGACATTTACTCCTATGATCCTGACCTAGTTGACTTATTCTTTCATTGCTTATTGGTTCGAATCTCAACGGGAACACTGCTTTGTGTGCTGACAATCCTTGGAAAAATAACAATCTTTTTGGTAGCTGCAACAGGTAGGACCTTCTTGCTCAAGGTGTTGCCAATCTGCAATTTGTTGCTAGGCATCTGGATTGGAGCAACGCGAGGTGCAGTGCTAGTGTTGGTGACAGTCTTATGACCCGATGCTGGAGACATTTGCTGCGGGTGTTGTTGAATGATTGTTCTATCTCCTTGCAATTGGAGCGACTTGTTGTTTTCTTGATATTGCTTGCCCTGCTAGTGCTGCTTCGGTAGCTTCGGAGTGGTTGTTGCTCGAAGAATAGAGACTTTGCCGATGCCCGTAAAGACAATTCATCGTGGTGGAAGCTTCCCAATCAAGTGACGGTTGATATCTCTTGTCCTTCCGGTGTACTTTGGCTGGATTTGGCCACTCTGTACTGGAACTAATGCGACTTGAGGGATAGGGGTGTTGCAAACAAAGCAGCTGACTTGATGATGCTAACGCTTGGGCATTGGAAAATTTTTAGCGGAATGACCTGTCTTCCCACAGTGGAAGCAATAGTGGACCAATTTCCTTGGTCTCGAAAGTGGACATTTATTGATGTGATGTCCTAGCTCAAGACAATTATAACAATTTCCTCTTGGTTGATCATGATGTAGATGCCTCCTGGGCCTGTACACTCATGACTGGAATCGAAGCAAGTTGGTACTCATTACCCTTGTTGAGGATGCTTCTGTCACCATTGCTAGTTCTCACTGAAGTTGTGGCTTGTTAGAGAACAAAAGAATTGCAACTGTCGTCACCGACTGCCATGGGTTGACGAACGGGTTGCAGGGTTGTCCTTCGGTCTTTCTTGGGCAAAGCTAGGACCAAATTCAGCTGACAGTCCTTAGGCACATGATCTGTTCCCTCACACAAAAAACATGTAACCTTACTCATAGGGCATTCATCTGGTAGGTGGGTGTCTTCACCAGATAGGCATGTCTGAGTGCATCTGCTAGTTGTGTGCCCAATTTCCCCGCATCTGGTACATGCTTTGAGCTCCATTTCTTTTTCAATAAAACCTTCGAGGACATCTTCATCATCATTAGAGGACACCTATTCTGATTCATTGTCTTTGGGCTTGGGCGGTCCATATAGCCTGAGGTGCCGAGTCAGCAGACATGCACCATGGAAGGTATTTCCTCTCATACGCCTAAGTATCCTTGCTGCATCTTCTAGAGAAAGTTCTATGCCAATGACGATCATGTTACTGACATCTCCTATATCCCATACTGGTGCCTTTCTCTTCTTAGGGTTGGACTGCAATGCACCATAATTCTGGATGATTAGCTGACCTGAAACTTCATTTCTTCTGGGGCACTGCATCTCATGACCTTGCTCATCACAATCATAGCAGATGACATGTGTTTTCCTCCAGCCTGATGGTGGCTTAGCTACGATTGTCTTCTGGGAACTTGGTAGTATACTGCTAGGAGTCGTAGGTGCTTGCATTAGAAAATACTAGTTTTGACACTGATTCTGATTTCGGGTTTGCATCTGAGCTTGCATTTGTGCTTGCATCTGCTGCTGCTGGTATTTCTGCTGCATCTGGTGCATCATCATAGCCATTATCTAAGTCTGATCAACCATGACTCGGGCTAGAGACAGATCCCTGAGTGGTGGAGGTGGAAAGTTCATAGGGTTTCTCTGAGTCGCGCCATGGAACTGCCGATGTTCTGATCCGTTGGCATTGTCCCTGTTTCTGACCATCTGTTGAGGGTAGAGGAGGGAGGCAGAGTGAGAGGGGTTGCACTAAAGATAAGATACTAACCCGCTTAACTACTGATCTGTTGTGAGTAGACTTTTATTGTTTAGGTTGATTAAGCAAACAACCTAGTATGGTCACATCCCCACCACTGATGTAAACCATACACCTGCACACAAGCAAACAACACACGTTCTAGCTGCTAATGACACTACTCTTCAAGGAATGACTGGGTTAGGTAAGTTTCTGGAAGGCTTTCCTTCACTTGAAAACTCTGACTTTGGTCTGACCGTCTGGCTCCTATTGCTTAAAGCTTGAGGGCTTCACTAGTCTTCGCATGAATCTTTTCGTTTGTCCTTCAGGGTTAACAGCTAAAGACGTGCAGGGGAAAGAGGAGAAATTTGACAAATCATTTTGCAAAGAACTCCCGAAAGGTGAGAGAAGACACAAATAGGGTTTAAAGAAAACTTATCCTTAGGATTTGACCATTTGGCTCAACCTACAGTCGAGTTGGCTCTGATACCACTTTTTCATGCCCAAAAATTTTAGACAAATTTCCAAACTATTTTGTGTGTAAATCCCTGTCCAAGAATCAAGTCAGGATACACAAAATGACAAGTTAATATACAGATCCAAACGTAAATAAAGCATAAATACTTACAGAAGAGGCACTTAGTCCTCACACCGAAAAAAACAGCAGCAGCGAAAAAGGGGACAATCCTAGTGGGGCTTTAGCTCCACTCCATAGGCAAAAACTCAACTGTGGTATAAGTCTTGGTTTTCTAATCTTGTCTTCAGCTCAGAAGCACTACATTTCTAAAACGGGGGAAATAGAAAGGTTGAGTACAACCACCGTACTCAGCAAGCTATACCAACACTACAGACGAGCAAGGGAGGGCAAAGGGAGGTTTGTGGCTATTTGCATTAAGGCAGTTGTAAACATTTAAATTTTAAAATAGTAAAACTATTGATTGATTAAGGTAAGATCAAATCTCCACTAAACAATGCTAAACCACGTTGAATCCGCCCAACCAAACCATCTGAGCTACACTAGTTCATTAAGTCAAGTTAATTAATAGTAGGACTAATCACGGTGAAGCTGGTCGATCACCCATAATCGCGAGCTCGGCTATTCAAATAGTTTTACTCTGGTCATAGGTGTACAACTGTACCCACAAGACACAGTCCCTCGACATGTCTCCGTGCGTCGACATGCCACCACGACATGCCGGAAAAGAATTGTGATAGGACACTTCACATAATCCTCCCCTAACCATCCACTCCACGCAGAGGATTCGCCTCCACCCCTAAACCAAGGTGGGCAACCCCCCTGTGCGCCATGGTGAATCTGGCAGCCAATCAACTTGTAAGCCCAGGCCGACCCAACTTCATCACGCCCACCCTTGCCTTGGTGTCTAAGAAAGGGTCGAGTTGTACTACAAGCCTAGCCGTTGCCCACGCTGGGTTGTCGTACGCATGGTAAGTCTTTCAGGATTTCTCGCTAACCAGTCCTTAATTACCATGGGTGCGACTATCGAAACCGAGCACCCACAACCCACCATTAAGCCATATTTTATTTGAGTTATTACGAACATTAAACCATGGCCTGGTGTCTCGAGCTTGTAGCTCATCAAGATGCTACATGTATATAGTGTACTTATCCCATTATGTGAGCTAGTGGTAGTTAAGCATGGCTAAGCATACCATAGTTCTAGCAATGTCAACATAATCGACACAAACTAGTCAAATTATCACCCAAGTTGACAAAGGATGGGTATCAAGTAAAATGGCACAAGCGAGCAGATAGGTAATTCCGTAATCCCATGTAATTAGTAAAACATGCAATTTATTTCTGTCAAAACTTGGTTTCGGCAATAACAATCTGGGGGTAGCAGTCAAGTGCCAAACACAATGGGTTAGTATGCAAAAGGAATTATATAGGTTCAGGCCCTCTCTTCGAGAGGTAATACCCTACTCCTGTTTCAGGGATTTGATCCGCCGAGTGATTTATTAATTTCACGATCTCTTGATCTTGGTTATCTCGTATGCTCTTGCTATGATCCTCTGTAGTCGTCTCCCTCAAGGGGCGTCCTACCTTCCTTATATAGTCTCGGAGGGCAGGCTTACAAGTCGGAGACCCTATCATACTCTATGTAGGACTCCTCAATCTTACCAACTATAGACTATGAGTCGTTACCTTATTCAATGGTAACATAACACCCAAGTCATAAGTCGGTTTACATAATCATGAATCATAACCTATCCCCTATGGTAAGTCGGATAAGCTAACCGTGAGGATATCCGGTACCCATAATCTCCACAGTAGCCCCCGAGACCTTCACAGTCGACGAGATAACTTTGCCTCGAACCAGAATAACACAGCCGAGTAACCTTTTAGCCGAGTGCTTCTACCGCCGAGTACCTCCATTACCTCTGCCTGAGCCTCCCGAGTGCTTCATCATCCAAAAAAGGCTGTGAAGGGCTGAAAACATCGCAAAGAAAAGTTTTAAGATATTTAGGTGCATCGACTGATGCACCTAATTAGGTGTAGCCCCCGACTGTGTGTTTAGTTAAACAAACTAAGCATATAGTCAAGAACTATAATAATCATACTCTCCTGAGTTAAATAAATGTCTAGCCTAAGCCAAAAGCAATCATAAAAAATCATATAGCACATGATCTCATAATCAAGGCATAGTGTATAATAAATTTCGGGTTCTCAGCAAGCTCATGCTTATCCGAGTCGTTTTGCCCGAGTCATTTCAGAACAAACAACTCAGCCAACCCTCATAGGTAGAAAATTTGAGTTAATAATTCATCAATCATTTGAAAAATATGACCAAAATATTAAATAGCTCCAGCCATAATATCGGTCTTAAAAAAGCACACCAAGGTGATAGAAAAAACACTGATATAAAATCAAATGTTTTGTAAAGACTAAACAGCTCCTGCAACCTATAAAAAAGTTACCAGGACAGTTATAAAAAACCTTACTGTTTGTCACCTTCCAAATTGTATCGTACCAACCTTCAACAAGTTGTGTAACTGCTGTTATGAAAGGATTTTGGAGGTATTGAGCAATAAGACATGCGCATATTGCCAGGGCAAATTTGCTTAAGTCCTCAGGGACACATGTCAAGCCTCACCTGTGATATGGGCTGTAAGTTTCTCATGGGCTCGGCCTAAACACGAGAAAACCCAGCAAACCCTAAAAAAAACCTCTCTTGAAGCGTCGGCTTCTTCCTCGCCGTTTCATCTTCCCGAAACTTTTCCCCTTTTCGCGCTCCTGTTCACCAACCCGCTCCGAGAAATCCGAGAACCTGCGCTCGCTCAAAATCATCCATCCAAGAACTCAAGTTCTACCGCAATCCATCATCCGCATCCAGCCTCCAGCATCTCCTCAAATAATCCCCATCCCCTGTGCTAGATCCAACTCCTCTCACCCTGCATCCATGGCGGAAGAGAGAGAAATCCCTTTCGACCAATGGGCAACCTCAGACGTGAAGGAGTTGACCCTACCGGAAATGGTAAAGAACAGAGTTCTTCCACCCAAAGAAATCATCGGCTGGCGCCCGGCGTTCAGCGAGGATTTCCCCACCCCGAACACCGGTGAGATTGTTGTTTTCACCTCTTTCTTCTACTGCGGATTTGGTCTTCCCACTTCCGATTTCTTCCGTGGTATTCTTGAATATTACGGTCTCCAAATCTATCACTTGAACCCCAATTCCATCCTCCACATTGCTATCTTCATTCATCTATGCGAAGCTTTCTTAGGCATCCTTCCCCATTTCAATCTATTTCATCGTATGTTCTATGTCAAGCCACACCCGACCAAGGACGACCCCAGCATCGTCGATGGGGCTGGTTTCCAACTCCGCAGGACTTTCCGCAGAGACTACTTCTCCCTTCCCCTGAAATCCTCCAATAAGGGTTGGCATGCAAACTGGTTCTACATCTCAAACCCTCATCCCAGTTTGCTCGACTTCGTCGGCCTTCCACCCATTCAAAGAGCCAACTGGAGCACAATGCCGGAGAACCAAGATTGGGTAGAAGCGAATAACCTCCTGGCTAACATTCTTGAAATGAAGAAGAAAGGCCTCCAAGGAGAACAAATTACCCGGCATTTTATCAAGAACCGACTGGCTCCCATCAAGGAGAGATCCAAGCCAGCGTTTGAGTATGAGGGCGAAAGCGACCCTAATCGGGAGGATCGCGATGCTCTGAGCTACCAGGCCTTGTGCACACATATGTACAAGATTTTCTCCTCTGGAATAACAGTAGACCGCAGCCACAAGATGTCGGTTCCTCCCTTCAACCTATTCTGACCTCCTCCTCCAGTAAGCAGACTCGGCCTTTTTAATTTCTTTCTATGTTACTCATGTTCTTCAATATATCTCAAAAATTCCGTTTGCAGGCTAATGCCCTCATCATATCTCGGCCATACAAGGTGTATCATGACGATCAGCCGACTCGGCCTGCTACCAAAAAACCAACCGACGGCCCCAAAATCAAAGTTGAACCTCAAGAAAAGAGGGCTGCCGATGACGATGATATTAGCAACCGGGCGAGCAAAAGGAGACTGGTTGTCGATGACTCGGACGACGAAGAAATCCAAATCTCTCGAGCCAACATAAGTCCTCCGAAGCCGTCCGCCAGATCTGCCCCTAAGATCAGGAGGTCTAACAGGTATCTCGCATAACCAAAGTCATCTTCATGTTGAAAATCTTTTCCTTTCCATCTCAACTGTCTTCATCTTCTTTCTTGCAGAAAACCCCAGGATATAGATCCCACCGGGAGGACCGAATCTACCAATCCACCTGCAGAACAAGGGCCTCAAAACCCTCCCCCGAGTGAAGATACTCCTGAAGTGGAGCCCCCGAGTAACGATGCTCCTGAAGTCGAGCCCCCGACTGCCAGCCAAAATATCCCAACTGGAAACCAGTCGGCCGAAGATCCATAAGGCTCGCTCAATCAGGAAACACCATCCAAGGACCCGACTTCCCAAACAGGTATGCTTCAATATATTCTCTAGACTCTTGTCTTCAATATGCTCCTTACTTCTATCTCTATTTATCTTCTTTAAATCAATCAGCCGAAGAGGAGGAAATCTCCCGACTGAAGTCTTCAGCTGACTCGGTCCCTCGTATCAAGATCGAGTGGCGCGATGCCGAAGGCGTGAAGCAAGGCATCGTTTTAAATAAGCAAAAGGAGAATGAGGAACGCGACATGCTCATGGCTAGCCTCAACGAAGCGACCCGGCTGATGAATGTAAACACAACTCCTTCATGTCTTATCTTTGCGATCCAACGTAGTTGACTATCTTCATACTCTCGTGCAGAGAATATATTGTCGCTCAATGGCCAAGTCAGACACACTCGAGAAGCTGGTTCCCCACGTAAATTCTCTGGAAAACGTCCACCAAGACCTCAAGGTCACCAGAGAAGAAGCTGCAGCTCGAGAAGTCATCTTGCGAGCAGAAATTGCAAAGCACCGGGATGTGAACCTAGAACTCCCTGGCTCAATCGGAGGTGAGTCAAACCATCTTATCCGTATTTCATCTTCATGTATGTGTCTAATCCTGACATTACATAGTTGTTGTAGCCAATTTATCCGAGGTCAACTCTCTCAAGGCCCAGCTAGAGAAAGCAGAAACTAACAAAGCTAAGCTGGAATCCGAGAAGGAAATAGCCTTGGAAGAGATTGAAGGTAACTTGCTAAATTTTCATTCCTCAATTTTCTTGGTCTTGACTGTCGACTGTCGAAGTAATCCGTGCCTCTTTAATCTTGTAGCTAATAAGGTGAAGTCCCAAGCACAATTTAATGTCTTTGCCGAAAGAGTCCGAAGGGCTGAAAGTGTGCGGGACGACATCGCCAATGCCGCAACGCCTATCTTGTCAGCAATATACCGCCAAGGACTCAGGACAAGCTCATTGGATGCTGTTGAAGTCTTCGACAAGCTCAGGACGGCACCGGCAAAATACATGGAGAACATCACAGACGCGGCTGTCATGGGTGCAAGCTTTGCTCTTGCGCAGACAAAATCACTCTATCCTAGGATAGACATGGACTCTGTAGGAGATGGCTTCGCAGCTGGCACCACGGATGAGTGAGCCCTGGAGCTTATAAATGAAGCGCAGGAGTTGGCGAAAAAGGTAGCTGGTGATGTAGCCGCAAACTTCCAGGAGTAGCTGACTTGCCTTGTTGTACATGACTCGCTGTATTTTTGACTTGTAAATATTTAGCTCATTTATGTTAATGCCTTGATCCGAGTCTTCATATATAATTTCTCAAGAATTTTCGTCCGACTATTACCAAACCTAGGCTTGATTAAGTCATCAAAAAATCTCAGTCCTTATCTATTGAACTCGAACCAAAACACTAAGCAATGATAAGCTAAATAAGAACAAATTGTTGATGATGAGAAGAAAAATCATGCTTTATTGATATATATATAGCCCCCGACTGACAACTCAAAAAGTCATCTTGCTTGAAATTGGCAGTCGAGAAGAACTTAAAATCGGAAAAGCTTAAGCATAATATCGACGAAGATGTTCAATATTCCAGGACGTCTTCGCGCTTCAAGCGATATGCTCCTGGCCGAGTCACCTCAGCAATTATGTAGGGCCCCTCCCATAGTGGAGATAGCTTGTGACGATCTTTTGTAGTTTGAATCTTACGTAGAACCATATCTCCGACGATGAAAGCTCGTGATCGAACATAACGATTGTGGTAACGGCGAAGTCCTTAAAGATATCTTGCCGACTGAACCAATGCGGCTTCGCGGGCTTCCTCCAGTCGGGTCAGGTCATCAACTCTGTCTTGGTCGTAACGCTCGTCGTCAAAGCTGTGAACTCGAAGAGACTCGTACTCCATTTCACTCGGCAACATTGCTTCTGCTCCATAAACCAAGAAGAAAGGAGATTGGCCGGTAGCCCGACTGGGTGTAGTCCGCAATGACCATAGCACCGAAGGTAGCTCTTGGACCCATCTTCCAGCATATGGTCGTAGTCTATGAAACACTCGGACCTTGATACCTTGGAGAACCATACCATTGGCACGTTTGACTTGTTCGTTGCTCTTGGGGTGCACTACTGATGCATAACAAATCTTTATACCGAAGTCCTCACAGAACTCCTTAAAAACGCCTCCAGTGAATTGAGTTCCATTGTCAATTATAATTCTGTTTGGGACGCCAAACTGATGCATGATGTTTAGAATAAAATCTCACGCCATGTCCGCAGTTATCGTTGCAACTGGCTTAGCCTCGATCCACTTGGAAAACTTGTCAATCGCGACGAATAGATGTGTAAATCCTCCTGGCGCCTTCTTGAAAGGACCAACCATGTCCAAGCCCCACACGGCGAAAGGCCATGATAAGGGAATTGTTTGAAGGTCTTGGGCTGGAACATGGCTTTGCCGAGCAAAGAACTGGCAACCTTCACACATGCGAACCACCTTATCTGCATCGGTAACCGCCGAGAGCCAGAAGAATCCTTGTCTATAGGCTTTGCCCACCAGAGTACGTGCCGCAGCATGGCTGCCGCAAATGCCCGAGTGGATATCTTGCAATAACTGTTGTCCTTCCTCTGGCGTGACGCATCTCATCAAAACTCCAGAAGGGATTCTCTTGTATAGCTCTGAATCGACCATGACATAGCCTTGACTGCAACGTCGGACTCGTTCCACATCATCCCGGTCATCCGGCAACTCCTGCTGAGTCAAAAACTTGATGAACAGTGTTCTCCAGTCGGCATCGAGCATGGCGACCTAGTTTGTTACTTCTTCGTCGGGGGTTAGTTTCTTGGCCACAGTCGGCTCATAGAGATGCTCCACGAAAACGTCAGTTGGGGCTGCTTCGCGTTTGGACCCAAACTGTGCCAACTGATCAGCCGCTTCATTATTGTGTCTCAAGACGTGGGATAACTCCAGTCCGTCAAACTTGTCTTCAAGCTTGCGAACTTCCTGTCGATAGGCCTCCATGGTCTCATTTAAACAAGACCAGTCCTTCATTACCTGGTTAACCACCACCTGGGAGTCTCCTCGCACAATCATCCGTCGTATCCCGAGTGAAACAGCAAGTCGGGGAAATCAGCACGACTCCCGCTCCCAAGCCGGTGACTCTTTTGGATCCGTCAAAGTGCATGGTCCAGTACTGCAAATCTTCTCTAGGTACATCTTCTTGTTGTTCGGTCCACTTGGCTACGAAATCTGCCAGGACTTGAGACTTTATAGACGTCCTCGCCTTGAAAGCTATGTCCAGCGGCATCAATTCCAGAGCCCACTTCGTGATGCGCCCAGTAACCTCCCGGTTATGGATGACATCGCCGAGTGGAAAGGACGTGACGACGATGACCGAGTGACCGAGTGACCCTAGCAGTGATTAGAACTCCATATAATAGTTTTTGTACCTAAGGGTAGCGGGTTTTGGCTCCTGCCAGCACCTCGCTGACAAAATAGATCGGCCGTTGAACCTTTTGAGTTCGGCCTTCTTCCTCGCGCTCGACGACCAAGACCGTGCTGACCACCTGGTGAGTTGCAGAGACGTAGAGCAACAGGGGTTCTTGAGGGTGCGGTGACGCTAACACGGGTGGTGTCGTGAGGAACTCCTTAAAGTCTTCAAAAGCTTTCTAGGCCTCAGGGGTCCATTGGAAGTCGTCGGTCTTCTTCAGTAACCTGAAAAAAGGCATACCTCATTTGCCAAGTCTTGAAACAAATTGGCTTAATGCCGCCATGTAGCCGGTGAGCTTCTGGACGTCCTTCTAGGTACTCGGGGGCTTCATGCTTCGGATAGCGTTAATCTTCTCTGGATTTGCCACAATGCCGCGATGCGATACCATAAAACCGAGCAGCTTGCCTGACGGGACGCCGAAGGTGCACTTCTCCGGGTTTAGCTTTATTCTGAAGGCCCGAATATTCGCGAAGGTTTCTTCTAAGTCGGCGATCAGGTCTTCCTTTTGCTTGGTCTTGATGACAACATCATCGACGTAGGCTACCACGTTTCTTCCGATCTGAGTCTAAAGGCATCTCTAGATCATGCGCTGATAAGTGGCTCCGGCGTTCTTCAGGCCAAAGGGCATTGTGACGTAGCAATAGGCTCCAAACGGGGTCATAAATGATGTCTTCAAGCAGTCGGACTCTTTCAGGCTGATCTGATGGTAACCCGAGTAACAATCCAAAAAGCTTAGAAGCTCGCAGCCGGCTGTTGAATCGACGACTTGGTCAATACGGGGCAATCCAAAAGGATCCTTAGGGCATGATTTGTTGAGATCGGTGTAGTCCTGTCTTCTTCCAAACTAGGACCGGGTTGGCTAGCCAGTTGGGATGGTAAACCTCTTTGATAAACCCGGCAGCTAAGAGCTTAGCGAGTTCCTCCTTGATGGCATCTTTTCGATCTTGAGCGAAGCGGCGTAGTCGTTGTTTAATAGGTTTAGCGTCATCTTTGATGTTTAAAGAGTGCTCGATCACCTCCCTAGGAATACCCGGCATGTCAGACGGTTTCCAAGCAAAAATATCTTTATTATTCTGGAGGAAGGTGACGAGCGCGCTTTCCTATTTGGGATCTAGTTATGTGCCTATTACAGCAGTTTTAGAAGGATCAGATGGGTCAAGGGGGATTTTCTTTGTCTTGGCATCGCCTTCTCCCTACTTGGCTATCTTCTTTGCAAGGACTTCTCCTTCTCCAGACGTCGAAGCGGCCAGTCGGACTTCTTGTTGGCCACGTAATCTCTCACGAGTTTGGGCCATATCGCAGCTTTCTCTGTCGCAGGTGAAGGCTTGCTTGAAATTGCTGCGCAGGGTGATAACTCCGTGGGGCCCGGGCATCTTCATGATGAGGTAGGTATAGTGCGGTACCGCCATGAATTTATCGAGCGCAGGTCTTCCAATGATTGCATGGTAGGCCGCTTCGAAGTCGGCAACCTCAAAGGTAATGTTTTCCGTCCGGAAGTTCTCCCGAACTCCGAAGGTGACTGGGAGGGTGATGTGCCCGAGTGGCATAGATGACAGCCCCGGGATGACTCCATGGAAGGAGGCTGAACTCGGCTTCAATTCTGATCTTGGAATCTGCATCTCGTCCAACGTCTTAGCGAATAGGATGTTGAGGGCGCTGCTGCCATCGATGAGGACGCGCTTGAGTTTGATATTACGAACCACCAGGTCTAGTACCAGGGGATACCGCCCCGGGTGAACCACTCGGTCAGGGTGATCCGAGCGGTTAAACGTGATAGCCACCTCCGACCATCGTAGATAATGCGAGACTTCGGGTTCTGCAGCGTTGACTTCCCTATCGGTCAGCTTTTGCTTCCTCTTGGACTCGTACGCCTGCGGTCCCCCGAAGATGTGGTTTAGCTCGCCCACAGGGTCTTGGAAGGGTTCTGAGCCACTCGCCGGGTCGTTCCTCTTGGTTCTCGACGAACCGGCCTCATCAGCCGGCTTTTGTCGCAGCTGCGCTGCATACTGCTCGGCGAACTGTTTGTAAATGAAGCAATCCTTGGCCGCGTACTTGTGATTGGGATGGTGCGTGCACTGTGCATTCATGATCTTGTCATATGCGGCGACTCGGGGACGTTGTTGCTGGTAATTTGATGTTGTGGCAACCAGATCCTCGGGCTTGCGCTTGCGATCTTTTTGGCCGTTGTTATTGTTGTTGCCGTTGTCCTTCTTAGGACGCCAGCTGCTTCCGGATGGTTTGTCGTCCCTTTTGTCGTGCCGGTCTTGTCGCGAGGCCTTGATTGCATCATCAGACTTGGTGTAGGAGTTTGCCGTCTCGAACATTTGTTTGACCGTCTTCGGTGGCTTGCGCCCAAATTTGCCAATCAGCAACTCGTCGCGGACTCCTTTCTGGAACGCGGCTATGATAACGTCGTCAGTGATGTCGAGGGTGTACACGGTTAGCCATGACTCGGGGTCGGTCTTGCCATCATACTTGTCAATCCCAGCAGGCTTAAAACCACTCGGCCAGTCCACTCGACGCAGGTCCCGAGTGAACGCAGGCACTCCATCGTCGTAGTCGTCGGGTGATCTCCTTCTATCTTCAGAAGAGCGCCGTTCACGTTCCCAGTAGCGTCGGTCGAGTACCTCCCGTAGATCACTCGGCGGAGGCCTTCGCGGGCTGCTTTAGTAGTTGGAGTTGTAACTGCGACAATTCCGGTCGTGGGTGGGTGGTCGGTTGTGTCCTCTCTCGTGAGAGTCGGCCGTTTGTTCTCGTTGCCTCCAAAATGCATTGCAGTGGGGGTCTTTTGACTTGACGGGCGTCTTGCTTTGCTCAGGTCTCTTATAATCTTTGGATCGTAGCGGCGGCAAGCGGCTCCTATCGGGCATTTCAGCAATGGACTCGGTCGGCCTTCGTGCGGAGCTAGAGGGAGGGCCATTGGCCGTAGCCGCAACGATGGTCTTGATCTTGTCTAGGAGTTGTGTCACCGCAGCCGGCGCCGCTTCGATGACGGTGTCGATGAGGGTGAGGGCAGCGACGGCGTTCTGCTGAGGCGTTTGGAAGATGTTGGCGTTGTCGACTCGTGTCTGCAATATGGCCTCGCGAGCGGAGCGCCCAGTCGCCCTCAGGTCCCGTTTCTTCTTGTCGGCTTCTTGTTTCTTCTTGAGCTCCTCCTCCTCCTTGTGCTTGTTCTCCTCCTCCACGCGCTTGCGCTCTTGCTCAAGCTTAGCTCGTTCCTCTTCCGCAATCCTCCGGGCCACGGCCGAGTCGGTCTCGGCTACTTCGGCCATGAGAACGTTGAGAAGGTCCGGATCGTAGTAGTCTCTGTCGGCGTCGTAGCTATTGATTTCGTCCGTTGAGATGTCATAGAGGTCGTCGAAGTCGGCGGAGCTTAGATGTTCATCAAGGTCTGTAGATGAGTACGACCCGAGTCGTTCGAGTATGACCGCGACCTCCCTCGCAACCGGGGGACAACACGAAGGCGATGAAGAAGATTCTCCCGAGTGGATCGGATCCCACTCAGAAGATAGGAGGTTATGGTAGATTTTAGCGTCGTCCGGTAACCCGAGCGGTGCCAAGGAATTTTCTCTTCCCGACTGGTTCGAATCCGAGTCGAGAAGAGAGAGCTTATCGAATTCGTCGGTGACAAAGTCGAGTCCGCCGAAGCGAAGCGCCTGCCCAGGGGCAAAGACGAAGTCGGTGAAGCCTGATGGAGATCCCATTGCGCTCGTCAGCGAGATGTTGAAGAAGAACTTGACGCTCACCCCTACCTTGCGCGACAACTGTCGAAACTTGGTTTCGGCAATAACAATCTGGGGGTAGCAGTCAAGTGCCAAACACAATGGGTTAGTATGCAAAAGGAATTAGACAGGTTCAGGCCCTCTATTCGAGAGGTAATACCCTACTCCTGTTTCGGGGATTTGATCCGCCGAGTGATTTTATTAATTTCACGATCTCTTGATCTTGGTTATCTCGTATGCTCTTGCTATGATTCTCTGTAGTCGTCTCCCTCAAGGGGCGTCCTACCCTCCTTATATAGTCTCGGAGGGCAGGCTTACAAGTCGAAGACACTATCATACTCTATGTAGGACTCCTCAATCTTACCAACTATGAGCCGTTACCTTATTCAATGGTAACGTAACACCCAAGTCATAAGCTGGTTTACATAATCATGAATCATAACCTATCCCCCATGGTAAGTCAGATAAGCTAACCGTGAGGGTATCCGGTACCCATAATCTCCACAATTTCCAAACAGGAAAACATTTTATAAATTAGGTTCAACATGCTCAAGCAGGAATGTTTGACTTGCCTTGCTTCTTTGATTAATCTTTCAAAGACTTTTCCTCGCAGTCATGATCTTTCAAAATGGCGGAATCTATATGCTGGCATGCAAAACAAGGAATAACCCTAATAAAAACCAAATAAACAGTACATGAAAAGTAAACAAACATGTAGATCTCCATTTTATATGAATTTTGCAAGTTGAATGGCCCAATTTGGAGTTATGGATTTTAGAAGTTTGGAGCCATTTAAATGGATTTCTGGAAATTAACTTGATTTATTGGGCAATTAACTTGATTCATGACATCAGCCGAGGAGAGAGGTGGTGCCGACAAGCGAGCCCCACCTGTCGGCGAGTCAAGGGGAACAAGCACATGGTGGACCGGGTCCACGACCAGCCAGAACATACGTCCACCACGTGGCACTGACGCACCCACCATAGGGGACGGGGACACTGACACAGTGGAGCCGCTGGCAGCCACGGGTGCACCACGTGGACGGCCCAGATCACCCTAAAGGGGGATCGGGCAGCCACGGTGAAAGGGAGCCGGCTCGCCGGCCGACTGGCTGGGGAGCGGTGGCTTGTGGGCCAATGGCAACCAGTGGTGGCCTAAGGCACGGCGGCAGGCATGGGAGGCAGCAGAGGAGGGCAGGGAGGAAGGGTGGTCACCAAGGTGCGCAAGGCGACGCGTTGTGGCACACGATGTCTGGCAGCGGAGGGATGTGGCGGCGCTCCTCGGGTCGGAGGCGGGGACGGCGCTCTGATGAGATCTGGCTTCCAGGAAGGGGCGGCCGGGGAACATCAGGTCCTAGAGGAGAGAATGGAGGGGTTAGGAAGGGAAGACGCGACATGGGACACAAGAAAAAGGCTGCCGGAGATCGTCGAGGGAGGACGAGCTCACCGGGTGACGAGGTAGAGAGGACTCCGGTGGGTTCTGGGCAACGGGAGATGACGATCGAGGGACTCCTCAGCCTCACGAACGTGGCGGAGGCGGCGATGCGAAGCGGCAGCAGCCCTAGCGACGACGATGACCGACCGGAGGTGGCAACCGGCAGCGAAGGCGGGGATTTCGATGGTTTTGACGTCGAAGAAGTGGTGGTCGAGATGCAACGTGAGGTGGCGAAGCCAGAGGCGGACTCGGTGCAGTGCGGCGGTGGCTATAGCAGCGGTAGTGCATGGTCGGAATGCGGTGGCGGGCGGTGGAGCTCGGGCTCGACAGTGTGGAGCGAGATTTAGGGCGCGGCGAGCTCGGGGAGAAAGGGAAAATGGTGGAGGAGAGCACAGGAAGCTTTTTATAGCCTCGAGAGGTGGTGGGGAGGCTGGGTAGTGGAGGGAACCGACGGCGAAGTGGATGCGGCATTGTGGGCAAATTGGATCTTGATACCGACGTGATTTTTGGGAGAAGAAGGGGAAAAAGGGCGGGGAGTGGCGGCAACTCGGGTCCACTCCGTTTGAGCGCAAGACCAGGAGCAGGGAGGTGCGGAAGCGGCGGCGACATGGGGGGCAGATTGGCAGTGGCCATGGCGATTGCTGGCTAGAGGTTGGGGACAGGGTTGACGGCCCCATCTGTCGGCGAGGGGAGAAAGGGAGCGAGAATGGACTTCGGGAAGGGGAAGAGCGAGCGGGCCGACGATCCAAGGAATGGGAGGGGAGCCGGCCCGTGAGGAAGGGGAAGGAAGCGAGCTGAGAAGGGAACAAAAACAAACTTGGGCTGAAAATGGCCGAAAGCTGAGGAGGGAGATTTCAATTTGTTTATCAATTTATTTAATTGGTTAAATGAACTTTGTATTATTAAAATTACTTCTTGAGCTCCGAAAATTTATAGGAAATTGCAGAGAATATTTTAGGGCATGGAAAATATTTCAAAAATATTCCCAGCCATGATTTTGAAAGGAAATTTTATTTCCCCACATTAATTCACTTGATAAATTCCTTTTAATTTTAATATAAATTCTAGAAATGAATTATTTAACATTTTTTAATCTCAAACAAAAATCAGGGCATGACATTTCATCCATTTGGACACATAGTCGATGGCCACCAGAATGTACTCGCAGTCATGAGACTTTGGAAAAGGTTCCATGTTGTCAATACCTTATACATCAAAGAGTTTCGCTTGAAGGTTATATGTTAGGGGCATCGCATCGCGAGCGGTGATACCTCCATGCTTCTGGCATCTTGCACATCTTCGAATGAATTCTTTTATGTCTTCTTACATTGTAGGCCAAAAGAATCCACTCTGTCAAATCTTTGCCTGAGTGTGAAAAACACTATAGTGGCCTCCATATGATGTCGCATGGCATTTCTCAATTATCTGTGCGCCTTCAGCTATTGGTACACACCTTCTGAGCAAACCATCTGAACAGACTTGGTATAGATATGGCTCATTCCATAGATACCTTCTGCTTTCGTAGATGAGCTTCTGTTTGTTCTCCCTTGGTGGCACATATCCTGCAACCATGAAGTTGACGATATTTGCGTACCATGGGTTTGAGTTTGTTAGCTTTAGTAGCATGTCGTCTCGTAGAAAATCATTTATCTGTAGCTCCTGCATGTTAGTGAATTACATACGCGACAAATAATCTGCTACAAAATTTTTGACTCCCTTTTTATCTTTAATTTCAAGATCAAATTCTTGAAGTAGAAGAACCCATCTAACTAACCGAGGTTTTGCATCTTTCTTAGTGAGCAAGTATTTCAAAGCAGCATGATTAGTATAAACTATAACCTTCGCTCCAACTAAGTAAGATCTGAATTTATCAATGGCAAAAATCACGGCCAGGAGCTCCTTTTCAGTTGTGGCATAATTAAGCTGAGCACCTATCAACATTTTACTAGCATATGCGATAGCATGGTGTTTCTTATCTTTAGTTTGGCCGAGAATGACTCCTACAACATAATCACTACAATCGCACATGATTTCAAATGGAAGCAACCAATCAAGGGGTTGAATGATTGGTACCAAAATAAGTGCTTCTTTAGGATATTAAAATATTTTAGACACTCATCATCAGAGTTAAAGGGCATCCCTAGCTAGCAAACTGGTAAGGGGTCTAGCTACTAAAGAGAAATCTTTAATAAACCGACAATAAAACCCCGCATGACCCAAAAAACTACAGACTCCCTTAACATTGGTAGGAGGTGGAAGCTGTTAGATTACCTCAAATTTAGTCTTGTCCACCTCTACTCCCTTTTCAGAGACTCGATGTCCTAGGACTATGCCTTCACGAACCATGAAGTGACACTTTTCCCAATTAAGCACCAGGTCATTTTTTTGACATCATTGCACGACTTTGTCTAGATTCTCCAAACAATGATCAAGTCTTTCCATAGAAGGAGAAGTCATCCATGAAAACTTTCATGATTTCCTTGATCATGTCAAAAAGATAGACATCATGCATCGTTGGAATGAAGCGGGTGTATTGCACAACCCGAACGACCGGTAAACATACGTTCCATATGAACACGTGAACGTTGTCTTGCTTTGATAATTGGGATGGATGTGAATTTGGTCATAGATAGAATACCCATCAAGGAAACAGAAAAAGGAATGGTTTGCCAGCCGCTCTAGCATTTCATCAATGAAGGGTAGCGGGAAGTGGTCCTTTTTTTAGCCTTGTTGAGCCTTCTGTAATCTATACACTTTCTCCATCCCGTGACGGTTCGTTGTGGAATCAACTCGTTTTTAGAGTTTTTAACGACCGTCATGCCTCCTTTCTTAGGCACAACCTGAACTCGGCTAACCCACTCACTATACAGTACAGAATAGATTATCCCAGCATTTAGGAGTTTCAAGACCTCTTTTTTCATGACTTCTCTCATCGCATTATTTAGCCTTTGTTGTGGCTCTCGAGAGAGCGCACAAGAAGGATCTAAAGGGATGCGATGTGTATAGAGAGCTGGACTAATCCCTTTGAGATCTTGAAGTAAGTAGCATATAACAGAGCGACGCTTTTCTAGCACGGCTGTGAGTCGGGAGGTCTCGTCATCAGTCAGTTTGTCACTTATGCTAATAAGCGTCTCTGTATCACCGTGTAGAAAAGCATAGCATAGGCCTGAAGGCAAGGTTTTGAGCTCAATAGGAGGTCGTGAAGGCAGATTGGTTTTGGGTAACTCGATCACCTCTCCAGGATCGTCATCTTCCATGACAAATGCAATGGCATCATCTTCGAGGAGGGATTCAGGGGAATCAAATGGAGAGATAGCCAAGACTTCCTCAATTGGCTCGGACTCGCGAACGGTTCCGTCAAAGAATTTTTTGATTGTGAGATCAGGACGGAAAATGCCAGCTTCCTAAGTTTGATGTCGAGAACTCTGGTTCGAGGCACATCAAGGAAGAATTTCTCTGTGGGATGGCCTATGAGGAGGTCATAGTCATGAACTTCAAACACATGGAAGTCTAGGATGATCTCGATATCATTGTGCCTGATTGGCACTTTGCGAATAATCTCATACCCTTCAATGGCAGGACCAGACAGATCCTGAAAGGTTTTGTCTGTTGGTGCCAACGGTTCGTCCACTAAGCACGTTAATGCAAAGGTTGTAGACATTATATTTGCACCAACAGTGGGATTATAAAGGGTTTCACCAAGGCCTCTCTCACAAGACAAGGAATGGTTAAGGACGGGGAGCTAATCCGAATTGCTGCAGAAGAGAGCTCCACCTCCCTTAACCACTCATCGCTCATGATGGTAGTTAGTTCATGCACCGTCTCTTTGAGGAAATTTTCCTCAAGAGGTTCATGCCAACTACGTGGGACCGTGGTCTCTTTTGGGTAGAATAGTTTGAGGTGTTTCCATAATGTTCAAAAAGATCACTCTCAAACTGGAAAGGGAATTTTGAAGGCTGAATTTCTTCTTCCTTTGGTTCATGTGGTTCGGGTGAGGATTCAATGGTCGAATCTTGGGATATGGAGTTTGAATGCTCCTATTTGATGGTTGGAGATTTCACAAGCGTATCTTTGATTTCCAGGACGATTTCACAACGAGCGAAGGAGGTATTCTCTAGGATGCGATCCAAGAGTTACCTACCTTTCAATGTCATTTTTTGTGTTTATGAACCTCTGGTGGAAGTATCGAGATGCACAGCAGACTCCTTGTCTAAACCCGAGTGGAAATGTTGTAAAAGCACGTGATCGGGTAGAGACATGTCTAGGCTCTCTTGAGTTAACAAGGAGATACGAGCCTAGGCTGCACCGATGGATTCCTTCTCATTCTGTCAGAAGTCGAGCACCTCCATACGTAGAGAAACTTTATGGGTTAATGGAAAGAATGCGAGACAAAACCTGCTTTTTAATTCCTCTCATTCACCATATAATTTCCTTATGGTATGGTTGTACCATTGTTTCGCCCCCCTTTGTAAGAGAGAAGGGAAACAATTTCCACTTTAAGGTTTCTTGTGACATGCCCGCAATTGTTAGACATGAACACAATTGCTCAAACTTATGCAGATGATGGTAGGGGTTTTCGCTTTCGTGCCTCGAGAAGAATTAATCCTAAACCATGGCTATAAAGAGAGGACCGAATTCATAGCTAGATGAACGGATAGGTTTTCACAAAACTCGGTCCTTGGAGCAGAAAGGTTTTGAATAGAAAGGTGCTCCATAGTAGGTAAGAAGAGAAAGGAAGAAAAGTAAAGAAAAGATACAAGGATGAATTAGGTTCGAAGATTATACAACAACCATTCCCCAACTACAGCGCCAGAAGTGCTTATTGGTATTTCTTACGCACACAAATAAATCCGCAAGCGCATAGATACCGCTATAGCAGTTCCCCTTAGAGTATTTCAAGGGTATCGAACACAAGGAACGTGTGTGTGTATATACAAATAGGATTCTACCTAAGGACAGCAACATATGATAGAATTGGCTAGAGAGGATTCCTATGGATTTAACTAGTTATCTTAAGTTAAAGGTAAAACTCTATCGAATGCTTTAGGCACCGGCCCTCTCCTGGTCTGCCAGGGTGAGTACGGCCTTGAGCTCTATGATATACCCGAACGTGGAGAGATGCGAAGGACGGACAGGGCTATCAGCACCTGCTGCCTACCTCACTTTCCGTGGAGCACATAATAAATGTAGGTAACCCTAACCTAACTACCATGCCTAAGTGATTGATTACTACTCTAGCCTCACGCAGGAACTTCCTTCTTTATCCAGAGTCCTAGTACTAGAGCATTTAATTATAAACTAAGTGATGAACCTACACCCATGAGAATATATCTCACTTAAGCATACTAATTAAATAACATAAGAGATCTCGAACACTTACTTTATAAAAGAAGCATCCGCCAAAGTACAAGCAAGAAGAAGGGCGACAACTCCGGCGCTTATCCAGAACTCCTATGGAAGAATGCCCACAAAACCAGCACTCCTCCAGAAATTCTCAGAGAGAACTCCGATACTTTGGGGCACTCCTTTTAGAGCTTCCCCTCACTCTCTTACTAATCCAACATACTAAAGTAAAGTCTAAAAGTGAGTTCTACTCTACTTTGTGTTGATTTTGTGTGTTGTGAAGTATGTGAACTCCTCGTTTTATAGGGTAGGTATGACAGTTGTAAGGCGGTTTCCAATGTTGGTTCACCTGTAACCGTCATCACCATCCAGTAGGGCGCTGCCACGTACAAGGGGGGAGCCAGGGGTGGCAAGTTTTGGTTCGGCCAAACCACTCCCACCGCCTCTGGTCACCAACTTTGTCCAATGGATGACAGGTGGGCGCCTATGGTGGCTGAGGTTGGTTTGGCCCCTCCTTAAGTTGGCTTTGACTGTCATGCGAGCACTCCAACCTTTGTACTCGCGTGTGATTGGCCAGAGGTTCATTTTGTCGGATGGCGGGTGAATTTCCTCCCAAAATTACCTACATACATATATTTACCAAGACTAGTGGAAATGGTTAGTACTAAAACCCTACCACTAAGTTTTGATGTTATATTTGATATCTTTTATGCATGAGTTGACGGTTAAAGTTTGCACCTTACGACCGTCCACTGTACCATGTCGCAAGCATCTTGGAGAACTGTTGGCCAGTAAAAACCTTGTCGAAAAGCTTTGCCGACCAGAGTTTGCCCTCCAACATGTGACCCACAGAATCCTTCATGGATGTCGAGTAGCAGTTCCCTGTTGTCATCAGAAGTGATGCACTTCAGCAGAACTCCATTTGCAGCTTTCTTGTAAGGATCATCCCCGATCATAGAATAAGCCTTTTCATACGTGAGAGTTTCTTTGCTTTGGTGTTGTCTTCTGGTAACTTCTCAGTGTTGAGGAATTCGTTTAGCGGTGTAGGCCAGTCCTGTGTAGTTTTGATGTCCATGACGATGTTCTCGATCTAAGCTGTAGCCCAGAGCCAACATCGGTGTTGCTATCAGTGTTGTCGTCTGGCGAACTCTTGATAGATGACTTTGTGAACACTTCCAGGAACATCCCCGGCTCTACCAATTGTCACCTAGAGACGCGTCGGGCGAGGTTCTCGGCATCGGCATTGTCCTTATGGTAGACATGACGCACTTCGAACCCGTCAAACCTTCGCTATAACTTTCTGACTTCTGCATGATACTTGGAAAGTTCGGGGTTAAAACATTTATAATCCTTGTGCACTTGCTTAGCAACTAGTTTTGAGTCCCCTTTTACAACTAGTCGTTTGATCCCATGTAACACAGTTGCTCTTAATCCTGCAAGGAGTCCTTCATATACCGTGGTGTTGGTTTTTGCCCGGAAATCCAACTGGATTGCATGTCGAAACTAATCTCCGGTCGATGATGTTAGGATGAATCCAGTGCCTGCTCCATGGCTGTTGAATGCTCCATTGAAGGCCATTGTCCATCGCTTGTTGTCCGTTCGATATTACCATCCTCAGGGATGGTCCAGTCGGCGACGAAATCGACGAGTACTTGAGACTCGATTGTCGTTCGTGGGATGAAGTGGACATCAAATTGGCTAAGCTCGATGACCCATTTGGCAATGCGTCCTGCGACTTCTTTTCTGCGAACAACCTCTCCAAGGAGGTATGACGAGACAACCGTGACCTTATGGGCCTGAAAGTAGTGGCGTAGCTTTCGGGATGTCATGAATACGGTATAGAGCAGTTTCTAGATTTGAGGATATCTAGTCTAAGTGTCGTGAATAACATCACTGACGATATAGGCCGAGTGTTGAATCTTGTCTCGCTCGACAACAATGACGGCGCTAACGGAGTATGGCGTTGCAGCGATGTAGAGGAATAGCTCCTCCTATGGTTGTGGGGCACGAGGATAGGTGGATTGGTGAGGTAGCGCTTGAGTGCAAGAAATGCCTCTTCGGCCTCCGGTGTCCACTAGAACTTGTCTTGTTTCTTCAATAGATTGAAAAGGGTAGTCCTTGTTCTCCCCTCCTAGCCACAAATCAACTGAGCGCTGTCATAAATTCGGTAAGCTTCTGATCTTGTTTGAGCCTTGTTGGTGACTTCATGTTCTCAATAGCCTTGATCTTTTCCGGGTTTGCTTCGATTCCTCATTCGAAGACTAGGAAGCTGAGCAGTTTGCCCAACGGTAGTCTAGACGTACACTTCTTCGGGTTGAGCTTGAGCCAATAATTCCAGAAATTGTTGAACATTTGCCATAAGTCGTTGATCAATCGGTCTTGAGTTTTTCTATTGATGACAACGTCTACGACATAGGCTTCAATGTTGTTGCCGAGTTGAGGATGAAAAGCCCCCCGGATTTCACGTTAGTAGGTAGATCCCGTGTCGATTAATCTGAAAGGCATCTCGACATAGCAGAATACACCGAAGGGCGTGATGAATGTCGTCTTTTCCTCGTTTTCCCTAGCCATACTGATTTGATGGTACCCGGAGTATGCATCGAGAGAGCTCAATAGCTCACATCCTGTGATAGAGTCAATCAGCTGGTCGATACGTGGGAGGGGAATGTGGTCCTTGGGGCACGTGTTATTAAGGTCAGTAAAGTCTACTCACATCCTCCACTTGTCGTTGGCCTTGCATACCATGACTGGGTTTGCAAGCCACTATGGATGAAGGACTTCTCGGATAGCCTCTTTGTGGTTTGCGATGCTACTTCTGCTTGACAAGTTTCGCGTCGGGTCGAACCATCAACTTGTGCTCAATCACCTCCCTAGGGACCCCAGGCATGTCGGATGTTTGTCAAGCAAACACGTCTGCATTATTGCGGAGGAAGGTGATGAGCTCGAGTTCCTATTTGTCGTTGAGCCTGGCCCCGATCTTGACTGTCTTGTCGGGGGTGCTACTAGACAACGGGATTAGCTTCACTGCGTTGTCTGGTTTTGGCATCGGGTTGGGTTTGCTCAGTTTTGGGGAGGCTCGATGTCACGCCCGGAAATTTTTCCAAATTTCCAGACCATTTTGTGTATTAAGTCCCTGTCCAGGCATCAACCAGGGTACACAAAACGATAAATCAATAAACAGACCCAAACGTAAATAAAACGATAAATACTTACAGCAGAGGCACTTAGTCCTCACACCGAAAAGAAAGTAGCAACGGAAAAAGGCGATCCTAGCGGGGCTTCAGCTCCACTCCACAGGCAAACTCAACTGGAGTCTGAGCCTTGGTCCTCTAACTTCATCTTCAGCTCAGAAGTACAAGACTTCTGAAAAGGAGGAAAAATAGCAAGATTGAGTACAACCACCGTACTCAACAAGCCACACCAATGATGCAGACGTGCACAGGGGAGACAACGGGAGGCTTGTGGCTCTTTGCAGAAAAGCGGTTGAAAACCTTTATATTTTGAAACAGTGAAATAGTTGTTTAATTAAGGCAATATTAAATCTCCACTGAACAACGCTACAACCACGTTGAACAGGCCCAACCATTCCACCTGAACTACACCAGTTCATTAAGTCAAATTATTAAAGGTGGGACTAATCACGGTGAATCTGGTTGATCGCCCATAACCGCGGGCACGGCTATTCGAATAGTTTTACTCTGATCAGAGGTGCGCAACTGTACCCACAAGACACGATTCCACACATGTTACCATGCCTCAAAGTATCGCCACGATACTGCAAAGGGGGAAATCATGACAAGACCTTTCGCATAACCCCCTCTAACCAATCGTACCACCTCAGGTTTCGCCCTCACCACTCAAAAGGCAGTGGGTAGCCCCCCCTCATGCCTTGGTGAATCCGGCAGCCGCATAGACCGTCGCAGGGCCCATCCAAACTCCATCACGCTCACCCTAGCCAGTGTACGTCAGTTAGAGGAAAGCTACACTACAAGTCCAGCAGTTGCCCATTCTTGCTCGTGGTAAGCATTGTTATTCTTCCAGGGTTTCCCATGAACCGGTCCTTAATTGCCATGGGTGCGACCAGCAAAACCATGCACCCACAGCCCACCATTGAGTCATATTTTAGTTGGATAATTACGACCAATGAAACATGGTCAGATGTTTCAAGCTCACAGCTCAACTAGAAGCTAAAGGTAGAGGTGTAATTATCCCATTAAATGAGCTAGTGGTAATTAAGCATGGCTAAGCAGATATAATTCTAGCAAGGTCAACAAAGTGACATAAGCTAGTCAAATTATCACCCACAGTTAACAAAGGACGGTAAACAAGTAAACATGGCACAAGCGAACGGATAGGTAAACCCTATTCCCATGTAATTAGCAAAACATGCACTTTATTTGCAAACGTAAAACATTTCGTAAAATAGGTACAACATGCTCAAGGGGGAATGTGTGACTTGCCTTGCTTCTTCAAACAATCTTCCGAACTCTTTTCCTTGCGAGCGCAAACTTCCGAAACGGCAGAATCTACATGCTGGCATGCAAAACAAAGAAAAACTCTAATAAAAACCAAGTAAATAGTACATAAAAAGTAAACAAACATGTAGAGCTCAATTTTAGATGAAATTTGCAAGTTGAATGGCCCAATTTGGAGTTCGTATGAAGTAGATATGAATTTTAGAAGTTTTGAGCCATTTTAGTCAACTTCTGGAAATTAAAATGATTTATTGCGTAATTATTAATTAATTTTACAAAGGAAAGGACTACGCTGACATCATCAAAGGGAAACGACGCCGGAACAGCGGGTCCCACGTGTCAACGGGTCAAGGGCGGCCGGTCCACGGTGGACCAAGTCCACGCACGCACGGGTGCGGACGCACCACGTGGCACAGACGTGGCGCACACGGCGGACGGAAGGGAGAAGGTAGCGCCGGCGTGGACACCAATGCGGCGAAGCCGCGGGCGGCCACGTGGTCCGGGTGTGGATTGGGCCAAACAAGAGGGGCCCACGAGTCGGCGACACAAGTGTCGGCGAACAGGAGAGAAAAAGGAGGTGAAATGGACTTGGTACTGGAAAAAGGACCAATGAGCTGAGGGACTTAAAGTAGACTTTTGTGTGGAGAAAGGATAATAGGCCGACGGCCCAATAGAGGAGAAAGGGCGAGGAGGGACGTGAAGTGGACTTTTGCGAGGGAGAGATGGGCCATTTGGGCCGTCGGCCCAACGGAGAAGGGGGAGAGAGAAAGGAGGCGAGGAGGGAGCAAACATGGACTTCTCGCGATGGGCGGCGCCAATCGGGCCGACGGCCCAAGAAAGGAGGAGGGACGCGAAACAGACTTTTCGCGAGAAGGTGGGCCAATCGGCCCAACGGCCGCTGGGCCGGAGGAACTGGTGGGCCGGCCCGGGTGCTTCCTCCATGGCCGGGCGGACGGCTAGGGTTCGGCCGAACCCTAGGCCGACCGGCCATGGCACGGCGGCGGCGGCCACGGGTCGTGTGATGGCGAGGCGGCGGCGCGGCCACCGGCGGGGACGGCCAGCGAGCGGCGGCGGCAGTGGCGTTGTGGCGGCGCACGGGCGGGGCGGCGCATCGGGGAAGGGAGAGAAAAGGGAGAGGGAGAGGGAGAGGGGCTCACAGGGTTAGGCTGGAGCCGAAGAAGACGATGGCGGCGCCGACGCTACGGCGCGGGACGACGGCGCGGAGGCGCGGCCGGGGCGCGAGAAGCAGCGGCGAAGCTGAAGGGGGCAGCGGCGACGCGCGAGGACGGCTCTGGCGGCGGCGGCGTGCGGCCGGAGGTTGCGGTGGGCGGCGGCGCACGGGCGGAGCACGCGGAGAGCGGGGAAGAGGGCGGCGAGCTCGGGCAAGGAGGGGAAAAGGTGGAGGGGAGCATGGGGGTGCTTTTTATAGAGGAGGGAGAGCGCGGGGTGGCCGGGGATGGCCGGAATCGCCGGCGGAGTGGGTGGGAGAGTGGGGGCGCGGGGGTGGCGGCATGGGGCACGTGGGCGCCGAGTTCCGCAGGGAGGAGATGGGAGGAGGCGCGGGAGCGGCGGAGGAGTGGGGTGGCCATGGCGGACGGCGGCGCGGTTGGAGGTTGCAGGAGGGAGGCCACCTAGACTTCGGCGCGGGCGCGGCCAACGGGCCAAGCTGGGCCGGAGGGAGAGAAAGGAGGGTTTTTGGGCCAGAAACAGCCCAAAACAAAATGAGACCTTTTTAATTTGTTTTCCAATTTATTTAATCAGTTAAATGAACTTTGTGACTTTAAAATCATTTCTTTAGCTCCAAAAATTCACGAAAAATTTTGGAGAGTACATTAGGGCACGGAGAATATTACAAAAATATTTCTGGCCATGATTTTTAAAGGAAATTTTAATTTCCTTGCTAATTTCACTTGATAATTACTTTAAATTTTTTATTAAATTTCTAGAAAATGTATTATTTAACGATTTTTAATCCCGATCGAAAATCGGGGCGTGACACTCGATTGCGGCGGGAGTGATGGGAGTTTGCTCGATCATATTGAGACTCCTCTTATCGCGCTGCACAACCATCTTTGTGTTCACTGGTACTGTGATTATCCCATTTTGTCTTGGAATCTTGATCAGTTGGTAGGCGTAATGTGAAGCTGCCATGAACTTGGTAAGTGTTGTTCTTTCGAGGATAGCATTGTAGGTTGTGTTGAACCCAGCTACATCAAAGTTGATTTGCTCTGTTTGAAAGTTATCAGCTTTACCAATGGTCATGGGTAATGTAATCTTCCTTAATGACCTGGACGATGACTCTGGGGTAATGCCATGGAAGGGTTGCTCTGAAGGGCTGAGCCGCTCCGAGGGATCCCCATTGCATCAAGCGTGCTAGCGAAGAGTAGGTTTATTGAACTACTGCTGTCGATGAGAACTCGTGCGACTTTGATATTCGAATAGTAGGCTTGACTACTATTGGATATCGTCTCAGAGTTGCCATCAGAGAAGTGTGGTTGGTGTCGGAGAACTCATCTTCTGATCTGACCACTTCATCTTAGGCGTCGATCCTCGGGATGTAGAGCATACTTCTCATTCCACCTTCTTGTATTCTCACTTAGAGGGACAAGAAGTGGATCCACCGAATATATATGCGCTACATGTTGGTCAGAGTCGGTGAAGTCTGGTTCGTCGTCGGATGGAAGGTTATTGTTACCCTTCTCTACCACATGAACTCATTTTCCCTGGTCTAAGGCCATCTTCCTGGCCATAGCTTTTTGGAACACATTGCACTCCTCAAACATGTCAGCACTTGTCTTATGAACTAGGCACCATGGACGCATTGGGCCGTCGTCTTGAGGGAGAGGTCATTGAGGAGGTTTGTTTCCTTGTTCAGTGACAAGGACCTCCGTCTATGCCTTTCGCTTCCTACCTTTCTTGCGACATCGCCCAAGCTTCTAACTAGATTCTAGGGTATCTTTCTTAACAAGTTGCTTCTCCTCGATTGCCTTTCCATTCCCGTCATTTCTTCAGACAGCTTCGTTTGCATGGATGCACCTGTTGATGATCTCAAATAGCTTCATGGTGGAGGTTATCCATCTTGTTGCCAGTTCATGAATAGTGTAGCGATCTTGGACGCCTGACTTGAATGCCCGTATCACAGATGCATCGGTGATCTTAGAGATCATATTCCGACATTCGTTGAATCACCAGATAAAATCATTGAGAGGTTCAATGGACTTTTTGTCAAAGGGTGTGCAAGTTTTCTTCGACCGCATGTCTCTTGTAGGTGCCTAGAAAATTTGCGATGAACTGCTTTCATAAATCTGCCTAGGACAAGATCGAGGAGGGAGGAAGATGGACCAGCCATGATCAAGCAGAGCCTTTCAATGCTGCCGGCAAATAGTTTGCCAGTGTGTTGTCATCCTTACTGGCGACATATAGGATGGTTGAGTAGACGTGCAGCAATTCCTCTGGATTGGTACTGCCATCGTACTTTTCTACTATTACAGGGCAGAATTTGGAAGGTCATCTAACCTCATGAAGAGAAGGTTTGAAAGATCGACATCCGCCTCTGGGTAGAAGGGGTGGTTGGAGGAAGTGTGGTCTGCGTGAGCTGCCGTGTGAAGAGTATGACGAGAAGGATGAGGGATCGCCACGGTCTGGCGTACGGCCTCTGGTGCGACGCTTGCAACTTCAATCAAATCTTGGAGCCAAAGATCGCGAATCTCGTCATCCTCTATCATCGTGTTGATTCTGGCAACCGTGGTCATTCTCTTCTTGACGACTTTGTCCGTCGTGTCGATCTCAATCATGGTTGCGGTTATGGTTGTCGTCCCGATGATTATCCCTGCGATGCTGATCACTAGGTTGTCGATGTTTGACACAGGTTGGTTCTGGCACTCTTACCTTTGGTCATTTAACTGGTCGCGGAGATCACAAGCATCTTGTCGGAAAGGCCTTTGTCGAGCTTGTCGCCATGGTGTTGCGTCCTTGGGGAGACGAGGCTCACTGTGGTTGGCATTAGGGCCATTAGCAGTGCTTGCCTCCTTGAGAACCTTGTCGTTTTGAGGAGGATCCTCAAGAACAAGTTGCCCAGTAGCAGCCCTGAAGGCAGAGTTGAGGTTGGCGATGGTGGACTTGACTCACTCTAACCATGGATCCACATCAGGGTCGGTTACTGGGTCGAAAGGAGCTTTTCGTAGCAAAGTATTGACGTTGGTCAGGTGCTCTGTAGGAGTGCACACCGGTTAGACTGGTGCTGGGGTTTTGTCTCGAGAACGGACTTCACCCTCTTCAATAGTGTCTCGATTACGACCATCTTCGATTAGATTGTCGACCACTTCCTCGATCCCGTTCACGTCACGCATAGAGTTTGACCCAGATGATTCAAGGTCATTTAAGCTGTGAAGAATAGATGGCTCGTGGGGGTCTAGTCCGATATACCGAACTGTACGACTAGATCTTTTGAGGTGTTGTCGTCCATGGATGCGTCGTAGGATTGCTTTCGATGAGAGTGGATCAGGCAACATGGAGATCGAACCATTGATTCTATGATCTTTAGGAATATCTTGCATCCAGTCAAAGCGTGGCTCTTGGATTTATGAACAAGACACCACGCCTTGTATCAAGAAGTGCACTGAATCCCGTGATCTTTGCAAGTATCGAGTTCAGCCTTGACTTGAAATATGATTCGACATCCAACTAGAGGATGAGTAGAAGTCTTGTGGATTGGACACCGTGTGTTGAAGTCCTTTTCGGCAAATTTCCTTATCGGCGTCTAGTTCTCGGTAGGAGCCGGGATATTAGCCATTTTAGGAAGCCTGTCGGTAGATTGGGTTGTCAACACCTCGTTCTCGGTATTTACCAGAGAGGCAGTTGTTGCAGGAGTCACATTCGCCTGCTCCGTCGTCATGGCCTCGTTCTTGGCTTAAGCCAAAGGGGGCGAGATTGGGACAACAGCGAACACCAGGAAGATGATGGTTTCGACTTGTACATAAGTGAACGTCGAATGGGTTGGATCTCTCAAGCTAGGACGGTCGTAGAAGCCCTCGTTGAAAAATCTAGCTCTTGAACTCATCTCGTTGAGATCCTTTAGCACTAAGCCCACTACCTGTCTCGCCACTGTCGACTAGCAATACCCGCCTACAGTATTTTTAGAGTATGGGAATCGTTGGAACCAAGTTATACAAAAGATCATATCTAGAAGACAAGGAACAAAGATTTATATTGGTTCAGGCCCTCAAGATGAGTAATAACCCTTCTCTAGTTTATATGTATATATGGATGGGAGTACCACACGGATAGTGAGGGAATTGGATTGACTGATATAATCCGCTGATTAGAACCTGTCGAGAATGGCCTAACGAGATCTACTCGGCGACTAGGGTTTAGGCTTCGTCCGGATTGTATCTTGATGTGGCTTTGGTTACGGCTTGTAACTCGGTACTCCTCCCTCCATGTGGGTCCTTGTACTTATATCGAAGATCATATACCTCTCCAAGTAAAACTCAAAGAAATAGAGCAGGGTACAGGCTAAGAGGACCTTATCTTCCCCGATTAGGATTCTGATACCTTCTATTCCGTGAAAATAATTTTTTTCTTTATCCATCGTATTTCTTTAATCAAAGGATACCTTCTCGTGTACGATTAGGTATGCCTTACCCTTGACTCGGACTTGTATATGGTGATTATTTCATTTCATTTTTGCCCAACAGTGATTCGCATTAATTTGTTGCATATATAACCTTAATTTTAATATGCACATAATGTCTTAACTCACAAACTTATTTGAGTAGAAATAAGCTTGCTGAAATTAGATTTTTTTTTTAGTATGGCCATGCAATAAGATCGACTGATTAGAGTCCACGTGCCATCTGTTGTCCGCGTGTGGCATGACTGGTCTCCACGCCAATCCATGGACGATTTTGAAAGTGAGATCGTGTGCTTGCCATACGAAGGTTGAGAAAGCGAGCATCCTAAGACTACATCAGTGTTTTTTTATCTGTCCTGATTATTATTGGGTTTTGTGGTCAATAGTTAGGCCAATGAAAGATTTTATTGGTCTTGAAACAATATTAATATGCATGTTTCAGTGTGCCTTTTAGAATTTAACAGTTCATTCTACCCGTAATGAAGCACATGCATTTTGCTAGTTAAATAAAAAACAAATTTAAATCCTCTCCTCATACTTGGGCCTTTTTGGACGAAGTCCATCCTTCCTCCCTCGGCCTTGGCCCGTTTCCCTTTCCTCTCTCTGACCGGTTCCCTTTCTCCTCTCTCTACCGGCCTAGTCCGCTCGGCCCAGCCTCCTCCAGCCGAATCCGTATCACGTCCCTCCTTCCTAGGATGGGGACAGGTGGGGCCCACTGTCGGGCCCTTCTCCTTCCTCTGGCCGGCAGACCGGCAACTGCCCCTTCTTCCGTTCCCCACATCGTCGTGCCCGCCCCCGCTCCCGTGCTAGCGTCCTACCGAGAGGATGCGGTCCCCTCCACCTCCTCCATTTTCTTCCCTACTTTTCCCTTGGAAAACAGCACTGACTCGAGCCCACTACTCCCACGTCGCCATCCACTCCTCCGACGTGTACGACTCTCTCGACCTCCCTACCGCCTCCTAAGTCTATAGATAGCCTCACCATACTCCCCTCTTCCATTTCCCCCATCCCCAAAGCCGCCACACCCTCTAACCCGCTCCACGCGCGGCGCTCTCGCTCCACTGCTTGTTGCCACGCTCCGGTCAAGCGTTGTCGCTGCTAGCGTCACTCCCGCTCCACACCACCACCACCGCTAGCTTCGCCCTCTGCGTAACTGCCCGGCAACCCCTACGTCTTTGCGAACCACCGCTCGATGAGCTCCGTCGCAAATGCCGCCTCCAGCCACCGTTCTCCACAACTAGAACCGCTGCCGAGCAGCGCCATCAACGCCATCGGCTTCGCAAGGTCGAGGAGCGCCTCGGCCACCGCTCTACCACCTCCAACCATCATCGAAGCCCGTTCCTCCTCACGCCCGGTGAGTCCCGCATCGGTCGCCGACTCTGCCCGGCGTTCCTCACCATCATGGGCATCCCCTTCCTCTTCCAACCGTTGTGCCTTGTCCCATTCCGCGCCGTTTCCCGTGCCGCCACCGCTCGTCGCCAGTGGTCTTTTGGCTCGGGCGTCGCCGTCGCCCGCCGACTGGCTGCTGGGGTGTGCACACCCGCGTGATTATGCCGCCAACCGATCTTAGCCGCCCGATTGGCCTCGGGCTGATCTAGGCCATCGGCTCCCATGAAGCACCCTGTGGTCTTGGTCCACGGTAAACTTACCCCTTTGTGCCGCAGACGTGTAGGGCCCACCGGTTAGCGCCGTTCCCGCTACTGACGCAATAAGTTTTTGATTTTCATTAAGAAAATAAATATTAATTGCATCATAAATCGAGTATAATTCTATAAATTGATTTAAATGGCTCAAAACTTCTAAAATTCATAACTAATTTGTATGAACTCTAAATGGGACCATTCAACTTGCAAAATTCATCGAAAATAGAGCTCTACATGTTTATTTACTTTTCATATGCTGTTTACATGGTATTTATTACATTTTTCTACCATTTCAAAGTCGACCACAACTAAAAGAGTTCAGAAGATTAATCGAAGAAGCAAGACAAGTCACACATCCTCCTTGCATGTTGAGTCTACTTTATAAAATGTTTATCGTTTACAAATAAAATACATATTTTACTAATTACATGGGATATGGGTTACCTATCTGCTTGCTTGTGGCCATGTTTACTTGATATGCATTCCTTGATAACTTGGGTATTAATTTTACTAAATGGTGTCACTTGTGTTGACCTAGCTAGAAACATGTTATGCTTAGCCATACTTAATTACTACTAGCTCATCTAATGAGATAATCACATTATTTACATTTAGCATATTGATGAGCTGCGTGCTTGAGACACTAGACCATGGTTTATTGGTCGTAATCATTCAACAAAAATATGGGTTAATGTTGGGTTATGGGTGCACGGTTTTGATTGTCGCACCCATGGCAATTAAGGAATGGTTCACAGGAAATCCCTAGAAGACTTACTGTACTTACCACAAGCAAGAGTGGGCAATAACTGGACTTGTGGTATAGCTTGCTCCTTTCCTAGGTACCCAGTTGAGGGTGGACGTCATGGAGTTGGGTCAGCCCCGGTTTACAGGTTGATCAGTTACCAACTTCACCATAGCACAGAGAGGGAAGGGGTGGGCTGCCCACCCTGGTTTAAGGGTGGTTGTTAAACCTTAGCATGGGAATGGCTTAGAGTGAGTTATGCAAAGCGTCTTGTCACAATCACTCACATAATGGCATATCCAGCCGGGCACAGTAACATGATGGTGGATTGTGTCTTTTGGGTATAGTTGTACACCTCTAGGCAGAGTAAAACTATTCAAATAGTCGTGTCTATAGTTATGGGCTTAATGAACTGGAGTAGTTCAAGTGGATAATTGGGCCTGTTCAATGTGGTGTAGAGTTGTTCAGTGGAGATTAATCTTGCTTTAATTGAACAACATTTTTATTGTTTTAAACTAAAAATGTTTATAACTGCCTTAATGTAAAAGAGCCACAAATCTCCCTTTGTCTTCCCTTGCACGACTGCATCATTGGTGTGGCTTGCTGGGTATGGTGGTTGTGCTCAGCCTTGCTATAATTCCCTTTTTTTCAAATGTTTAGTGCTTGTGTCGAAGATGAAGTTAGAAGACCAAGGCTTATACCCAGTTGAGTTTTGCGTACAAAATGGAGCTGAAGCCCCGCTAAGATCACCATTTTCTGCTGCTGCTTTCTTTTCAGTGTGAGGACTAAATGCATCTTCTGTAAGTATTTATACTTTATTTACGTTTGGATCTGTATATTAATTTTTCATTTTGTGTACTTCGGCTTTATTAGTAGACATGGATTTATACACAAAATAGTCTAGAAATTGGTTAAATTTCTAGGCATGACAATGATGAGTCTGGCTAGGCTATTAGGCACATTCCATAAAGATCAGACTTAGGAAAGAAAGCTCTGCTAAAAGGTAAATCACTTGCCTTGCATCCAGCGTACAGAGGAGTCTTTGAATCACTCACCAACCTAGAACTTATCGTAATCTTTCTCATTGTAAGTTGGTTGCTCAACATCATGCAACATTGTGTTAAGAGTATCATTGTCTGGTCCAACATCACTTCATCTGCAATATTTAGCGGATCTTGCTCTCCATGCCTAGTCCAAAATGTGCCATATGAGAGTGTATTTGTATGCTTTCAGCAAACATATTCTCATTCTATGTTTTAGGATGATTTATGGAATGGCAATATCAGAAGTGTTTCCTTCCCAAATCTATGTTTACATGCCATCAACAGGACAGACTTAGTTGCAGTAATGTGTTCTAGGCCCCTTGAGGATTCTTTCAAGCTACCTCTGTCTCAGGAAGCCTACATGGAATTCAGGCAGCTTCAAGATGAACTAAGTTCACTAACCCTGTCAGATCAAAGGGGAGACTCTTGGAGTTACCTATGGAATTATACAGTTATACCTCCAAGTGTTTCTATAAGGTCAACTTTGCAACCTTTCAGCCTCCTAGGCCGTTTCTATGGCTTTGGAAGACTAAGTGTGTGATGAAGACAAAAGTTTTTATTTGGCTTTTGTTTAGTGATCGGCTAAATACAAGGGACATGCTTGATAAGAAAAATTGTGCCCCCCTAAATGCAGACATAACTTGTATACTCTGTTCTTCACAACAAATGGAAACTCTTCTGCATCTCTTCTTTATCTGCCCTTTTAGCAAATGATGTTGGCAGAAGCTTGGGGTTTTTTATGGAATACTTCTCTTGTTTTGTTTCAAATGGTGGTTTTGGCAATACTTTGGTTCAGACAAAGAGGTTTCTTGAAATTATTCTTCATAGCCTGCTAGCATATTTGGAAGCAACAAAATTTGAAGATCTTTTAGAATATTGATCCCTCTTTTGATAACTGGTTGTCTGCTTTCCGCAATGAGATTCTTCTACATATGTGTAGAATGAATGATTCTCTCAGACAAAGAGTTACTGATTGGTTACAACTTTTCTAGTTCTTGCTTGGTGCTCATTTTTGTTTTTGTATTGTAAATAACCTTTTATTCTTGTAAAATTACAGTTCTAGGCAAAGGCTTGGTAGTTTTCCTAAAAAAAACATCTTCTCACTTTTGCAATCAACACATCGAGAAGCCCTATATTCATTGTTCCTTCTATTCTTGTGCTCCTCCATAATAGTTAAGATATCTGTAACACCACCCTATGCTCTTGGCTTAATCGACCATTCTATGCATCCAAATTTCAGTTCATCTGCAAATGTGGATAAATATTAAATATAATATCTCTTATAATGTATATTAGGGAATTTATACACAAAATTTATCACTTAGAGATCCTTTTTTTCTTCAAACAAAGAGCAAAAATTCGTCCCATTAATAGTCATAGCCAAATATGAACAATACGCTAGATTGGGATAATTATTTCATGAAAGCTTTGGGGTGTATATAGTCTCTGCAATCTATGACAGACTGTAAATAGGAGCCCATCAAAAACATCTATAGTAATCTTGGACAGACGGTAAGAGTGTATACCCGTCATGTTCTATGTCGGGCCATAAATTTAGCTGGCTACAGATGAGGGGTCATCGGTGACGGGTGTGACCGTGAAGTCAAATCTCTAATGAGGGTTTGGCCCATCAGATGTGACTGGCTCTGTCACAGATGAGCCATCAACCATGCCCGGTTATATAGCAGTGTATTCGTTCAGTGAATTTTCTTGTGCGCCGCAATAACGATCGTGGGCACATGCTGATGTCACCAATAATCTTTTGAGTAGGTATAAGGAATGTGCACGCGTGTGTATATGTGTGATGACGAGCGTATGACTGGCGTGTGCCAAAGCACCTGTGTTCCAAATATTGGAGAAAATTGACATTATGCCATGTTCAAGAGTGGGTTTTATCAAAATGTCACTTTTGAGATAGCCTTCGTTAAATTGTCATTCTCAAACATTCGTCAACGCTAGAATACTTTCTTGAACAAAAATACCCCCTTCCTCACCTTCTCTCCCAACGGTAGTGTGCTCGCTGGTGAATATGCGAGAGGCGGCATCGACAGCGCGTGCCTTGTCGCTGGAGAACATGTGCAGCACCGGTCACATGCTAATGGCTTGGTTGACGAGCACCAACAACACATAGGTTGCACCGGCGGGGCCATGGCAGCACGTAGTATTGTGGCGGAGGTGCTTGAGGGCTCCGCTGCTCAGCCCCTCTCTCTCCGCCGCACTCTCCATGCTTTCCTCCCTGCCGTCCCCGCTTCTCACCTCAGCAGCGGCGTAGGTCCTCTAGGTGGTCACAGCGGCACGGGAGGTGGAGGAGGCCAGCCATCACGCCAAAGCTCAAGGAAACCTTGGCTGCTTGTTGGCTCGCTGCTATATGCATCCATCCCACACCACCCTTTCATCGTCGATGAGGCTCCCCTGTCATCGGCATTCCTCCATCGTCGCTGGCAAACACATAATTGGAGGGGAGATGAGGAAGAATGATATTTTTTGTTCGAGAAAGGATTCTAGCAATGATAAACGTTCGAAAGTGACTATTTAACGAAGCCCATCTTAAAAATAGCATTTTAACGAAACCTATGTTTGACAGTGATATAATGTCAATTTTCTCGTAGAAAGACCGGAGACATCGACGGGATTTGTTGAAATTTTTGGCGTTACAGTTTGTCCTCTAGTGGTTATGGCGATCCCTATCTAACCACAGCAGGCAGCTGATATGATCCGGACTGCCTGCCGTACATCGCCCGGCCGGCTGTCGCGGCCTTGTCCAGCTGTGAGGACGCACACCGCGCACCCACCGTCGATTGCACACGGCGCCCCAATGGACCCCGCGGATCCGGTCGTTGTCACCTCCCCCGCAATCCAATTGACCCACCACCTCCATCCGTACCGTTGATTGCACCAGTAATCCGCATCATGCCGTACAGAGGGAGCGGTACGTCCATCGGCGGGCATTAAACAATGGGTTAGGTGAGTGCTGTTCCTGCCCCCGAGCCGACGACTTTCGTCCTCGATGCTTGCGTCGCATATCTCGAATACACCGAGTAGTGTACGTGGGAGTAGTACAGATATGCAGAGGGATCGCGGAGTTGACCTGTATTGCAGTTGCAGCTTTTCTTGCGGCAACCGGAGTTGGTGCTGGCCTCGCCAGGTTCAGGTTAATGGTCAACCACCACCACCACCAGTTGTGCCACTGAGACAGAGCAATGGAGGAGGGGAGGAAGATCGGGAGGGAGCACGAGGAGCAGCAGCACGGGAGGGTGAGCGGGAGCGGGAGGGTCGCGGCCGTCGGTGGCGGCAGCGGCGGTGGCGGGGACGAGATTGAGATTGAGGTCGCCGCAGCCGCAGCCGCAGGGGCTTCGTCGTCGGGACAACACGGCGGTCTGCACGGCGACGTCCAGGTTAGTTTGTTCTTCTACCTTTCTTCCTCCTCTGCTAGGCTGCCTGCTGTCAATTTCTCCTTCTCCTGCTGTCCGCACAAGGGGGAAGCAAACCATGTGCAGCACAATTACCTCAGCCAATTCAGATATCTGGGGAATATCCGTTTGATTGATTTCTGAAATGAATCTGTACGGTTGATGATCTCTATGTACTCTGCTTTGTAAAATTAGCAGAGACCTTTCCTCAAATGGGGATAGAACATGCACTAATCAAAATTTCTCAAAAAAATGAGGACTTTTGGCTTTGCTAGCATATTTTGTATAGGGAATCTGTTGGCTCTACCATAGATCTCTTCGTCTGGTTACAAAACAATAGACCCTTTTTGTGGTAAGATTACTTAGTTATGCCATCTTATGGTTTGATTATTCTTCGAGTAGTTGGCAAGGAGGTTTTCTTGCAATAATGATTATCAACCGACATCTGTTAGGCATGTTTCTCTTGGGCTTCAATTTAGGAGTAAGCCAATTTCACTCACTCGCCTATTGCCGAGTTGAGATTTTAGCATATAATTTTGTGTCATTCCTTTCACGTTGGTTTAGCTGACTTATTTTGTATTATGACTTATTCTACAATATGCTATCGACAAATGTTATGTTCTACATGATACCATCGACCAACATGAATTTCAAAATATAATATCAGACAAGGGCTTTTCTTTCCTTTTTTACAGTCGTTGTTAGTGACATGTTCTTTTCTCCGTTTTGTGCCGCAAAAGTCCAATTCACCCCTACTATAACATGGGTTCAACAAAAATTGCGAGGGTGTCCCAGATCCAATGGAAGAAAATTAACATGTTTGTAATGGCAGTCGTTCAAATGGAAGAAAAACGCTTGTGTGATAGGATATTGCTCTTGTGTTCGTTGATGGCATTTAGTAGAGTGCGACATATTATAGAATTTCTCTTGCATTATTGATATCTTGGCCCTGTTGGAAAACAATGAAAACAAGACCTCTACTTGGTTTCCAAGATTTGTGTGAACTGTTATAAATAATTTTATATGAAATATACTAAAACTATCAACAAATTTGTTGAGTAAACTTTTAAGAAAAAAAGCCATTTTATTACCATGATCTTTCACAGAGTTAAACTATTATTGATCGTGAACTTCAAAACCATGAAGTATTTACCCTTGAACTTTTGTTTCATTCAGTTTTCAACTTTGGTCCAAATTTAGAGTTGCTTTGATTAACATGGCTCTAATGTAAAAATCTAGCTCAAGGATCAAACATCTTGAAATTTTCAAATTAGATGTCTTCCAAATTTTAGAAAAATATTTCACTTGTAGTCCGATATATGCATTACCTACATAAAAGGGTTAGGGAAAAAATAATGTTTGAAACAGTGTAAAACCATCTTTTACAAGACAATTGAACTTTATTCCACCAAGGCAAAAATATTTAGGTTCTAAATACTGCAACATGCAACTTTGTTTTTTTTCCCGAGCTTTTTGAGTCCATTTAGTAATTTATATCTGTGAGAGCAGGCACCCACTTGGAAGAGATTTCTTGCACATGTTGGTCCCGGATTTGTTATCTCCATCGCATACCTTGATCCTAGTAACTGTAAGTCCCCTTTGTCCTTCAATTTTCCTTGGACTAGAACTATGCCTATCTCTGCTCACCAGTTTGTGTCCATCCATGCATGCTCCTTATCCAATGGTGAGAAAAAGACATTTTAAGTCATAAATGGCTTTGGTAAATTCAACAATAGGATCAAGGAACATGGATAGATACCACTAGAATTCATAGGCAGGCCATGCTCAATATACCATCGTTTTCTCTTTCTAGTATTAACATATTTAACTACTTCACTTTGAAAATTGGAACAGTGCAGACTGATTTGCTAGCTGGATCCAGCCACAGATACTCGGTATAAAGCTCTCAAAAGTTTTGTGGAATATTATGTTATACATTTTTGTCAATTGATTGTATATTTACCATCTCACTTCTCCTTCATTCATTTTTAAATTTTTCAGCTGCTATGGGTTCTCCTATTTGGGTTCATATTTGTGTTGACTGTACAATCGTTGGCAGCAAATTTGGGTATCATTACAGGTGAAACTACCCATATTATCAATCTGGTGACAAAAATGCATGTTCTATGAAACTTACCATATAAATATACTGTAGGAAGGCACCTCGCTGAGTTGTGCATGGGTGAATATCCAAAGTATGTCAAGTACTGCCTATGGTTACTAGCAGAGCTAGGTGTTATTGCTGCCACCATACCAGGAGGTATGTATCAGTATTTGTTGTTTGTCTTTGCTTTGCAGAAAAGTTGAAATATTATTTTTACTTGTTACTTGGAAAAGTATTATCCTCTTTTACACCATATTTGCTGTCCATTGACCATTAATAAAAATACATGTATAAACCATGGGGGTAATCCATAAATTAGGTTTAATCTTTTGAATGAACTTCCATGTGCAGAGTTTGTTTGATATGAATTAGTAAATTTAATATAGCTATTCCACTATGGCTGGTGGCTGAGCAATAGGTTGTAAGCGAACTGAAATTTTGTATTTCATCAACATCTGTAGCATGTTGCTTTATTTTTGTTTTATTCCTCTTGGCATGGAAAACTTGTAAATAAGTGATCATGGCTTTGTCCATCTCTGGGTGCAGTGGCCGGGATAATAATATTCCATTATCTAAAATATCAATAATCATTGCGTATAACTCTAATTATATTTTGAAGATAGAAGCACCAATATATAGTGTGGTTTATGAGAATGTTACTCTCACAGTGTAGGGTTTCCACGTGTTTATCTTGCTTTATTTCTTAATCAAATTTGAAGCAAATACTCCCACTGGTCAGAAAGAATTCAATATGGCCATGTGCTAAGTCAAACTTTCAAAACTTTAAACTGTCATATTTCTTTCTAAATAGATTTGTTGGAAAGTTCCTTATAGTATAATATCGCTGGTTTATAAATATATTGTAATAGAAATTACCATCTAACGTTGCGCTATGGAGACCATGTCGATGTCCAAGATAACATGTAACTGGTAGGAGTTATTTTCTTGTGTGCCAGAGAACTTATCTAGCTTGATCACAATTTTTATAATCTATTTCTTGACATAAGCTTACAAGATAGGCACTATACACTACACTTCTCCTTTATAAATCTTACAGAATTTTACAGTTTTATCTTCTGTATTTCAATTGTTCAAGGTTCATGGTTCTTTCTGTGGTCTTTGTGCAGTTTTAGGAACTGCTTTAGCCTACAACATGCTACTCCACATCCCTTTCTGGGCCGGTGTCCTAGCATGTGGGGCATGCACTATCCTGATTCTCGGGTTACAAGGTTATGGGGTAAGAAATTTTCTCTGCTTATAAAATAAAAAGACACAATTAAGGAGTTCACTAAATATGATATTTTGAGGAAAAAGCAAAGGAAAAATTTTGTCATCGGTGAATGTCCACTTTTCATATATGTCACTAATTCTTGTGACTTCTTGTTGATGCTACTCTTCCATTGAGCCACATTTCCCCACATCCATCAGCCTGCATTATCACTGCCCTCCTCCACATCTGCTGCTTCCTCCCTCTCCACCTGCACTAGCCAGGAACTTTTCCTCAAAGGATGGATAAAATGGAGGATATCACCATTGTGCTGCGAAGCATCCAAATATGGAGGAGCTTGTCAGCGTTGACTGGTGGTGGAGGTGTAGGAAGAGAAAGCTGATGCGAGGGTAGAGAATGTGAAAGAAGATGGGGGAGAAAATACGGGTGCAGAAGACAGGGGCAAAATAGTCAGTTGACAGACAATGGTTTTTGACTGAATGTTTGAATCAAACAGAACCTCCATGGCATATGCAAAATGTGGCTTGATAGAAGTGGCATAAACATGATGTCGCAAAAATGAATGGTATGTGTGAGAAGTGGACATTCAATAATGGAATATGCAAAATTGTACTTGAAATAATTTCCGCTAAAAAAAGTATATACAAAAAATTCCTATTCATTCTACTGTCTGAAATAACTATATACTATCTGAGATAATTAATACTGGCACTTATTTCAGATAGTTGAATGAATAGGAATTTTGATGAGAAAGAGAGATCACACATTTATTTTTGGTATATAGTTTTGTTAGATTATTTCCCACCTTATTAACATTATGAAAGGTAAAATATGTTTTAGATTGTGTCAGCAGCCAGATTGACATGCATATCATTCCTTTTACTTTGTAGGCTCAGAAAATGGAGTTTGCTATATCAGTTCTTATGTTGGTGTTGGCTACTTGCTTCTTTATGGAACTTAGCAAAGTTAATCCTCCTGTTGGTGGGGTAATTGAGGGGCTTTTTATCCCAAGGCCTAAAGGGGATTATTCTACTTCAGATACTCTTGCCATGTTTGGTTCTTTTGTTGTTCCGTAAGTATCACACCCACATGAAATGATTTTAGTGATTATCTTAGAACTATGATTATACTTTTGTCTCTGAAAATTCAAATGAATTTACTTTTTCATTGCCACTACTTTTTAGTTGTACATCATTTTTTTCAATTAGTTATCAATTATAATTCAGGTTTTACTAATTAAAAAGTTATACATCTGCTATACAAACAAACCTTTGAAAGGTCTTTCACACTCTTTACCCCGTCAGATGTAAAGCAAGAGGAATATTTCACTAACTTGCTCTTTTTTTTATAACATTAGGCACAATCTCTTCCTACATTCTTCTTTGGTGCTAACGAGAAAAATGCCATATACTTCCATAGGACGCAAGGTAAAAGAATATTTTTATGTTAAAATTAAAGTTAATTTTTAACCTCTAGAATGAGCTACTTCTTTTTACCTTTTTGTCTAAATTAACGTTGATTTTGTCTGTCCTGTGCCCCTTAGTATATGGGCTATAATTCTATACCAATACCTCTAGATCATTCATTTTCGTATGACACAAAACATATTTCAACAAAAGTTTTGTTTACTTTCATGTTACTATTGTGGAATTTCAACCATGAATGAATAAACATATATAACATGAAAAACTCTATTTTTAAGTATAATGAACACTACCTAATAATTTCACTATTTCAGTATTCTATAGAAAGTCTATGGTTTTGACAATCCTCGAAAGGAGGTTTTTTTTCCTGTTTGTAGCTCTTTATATTTCTGTTCAAACCTTCATTATTTATTCATAATATAATTTGAATTCACTTTCTTGCAGAATGCTTCTACATTCTTCTTGCTTGAGAATGCATTAGCTCTGTTCATTGCACTACTTGTAAATGTCGCTATTGTATCAATATCTGCTACTATATGTGCCAACAATCTCTCATTTGCCGACACAAGCACGTGCAGCAGTCTAACACTGAATTCAACTTATGTACTACTCAAGGTTCGTACTTAACAGAAAACATTTAGAATGTCACTGGCCTTACATTTGAAAAGTATAAGCCTTAGGGGATTCTGACTTCTGACAGTATTTTTGTATTGTGGAGCTAAATAGCAATACTGCACATGTAGCAATACATGCAGTAATCTTACTGTATACATGTTTCACAACTAAAAGGAAACAATAGACCACAAAATTATATAAACGGAAACCTAAACTAGTAAAGTGTACCATTTTACTAGTTCTTCCTCATTCTGTGTCTTTTGATATGTTTGTGATGCAGAATATTTTGGGAAAATCAAGTTCAACTGTGTATGGTGTTGCCTTGTTAGTTTCTGGACAGAGCTGCACGGTGGCTACAAGTTATGCTGGCCAATACATCATGCAGGTACATTTACCTACTCACTAGTAGATAAGGGCCTCAAGGATAAACCTAGTAGATGCATACCTTCAGAAGATGTATCATCTCAATATTACCAAATAATATTTTCGAGCTAATTGCATGCCTATGGAATTTGAAATGTAACTTTGCTTAGAAAAATTGAAATGTAACTTCTGTGTTAAAATATTTATTTACGACTGGTAATAGATAATAGTCTGGCCAGGCTCTAATTTCGTACCAGTATCTAAATGGGTATTTCTGTATTTTTATATTATTCCTCCCTAAATTTCTTCATGCAAGATTTACCAAATGTTGTTACAGGGCTTCTCCGGAATGAGAAAGTGCATCATATATCTCGTTGCTCCTTGTTTCACCTTGTTACCTAGTTTGATAATTTCCAGCATTGGTGGTACTTTACGAGTGCATCGAGTTATCAACATAGCTGCGGTAATTTCTCTTGCTAATCTCTTCTTATCAACTAATACAAGCTAGGTATAGGCACAATGACACAAAAATTCAAACAATGTTGAATAAAACATATTATATTTCACTAATAGAAACATTGAAACCGTAGAAATGAGTGTAATAATTATGAGATGTTCTGTAATGTGTTTTTTTGATGCAGATCATACTATCATTTGTGCTGCCGTTTGCTCTAATTCCTCTTATTAAATTCAGTAGCAGCTGCACAAATATAGGACCATGCAAGAATGCAACATCTGTAAGCTTGCTAATACAGTTTTTACTATTCAATTTGTTTATGACATACTCTCTCTGTTTGGTTTTGCTAATCATTTTGGACATAATCACAGTCCATTTCCATTACATACCTTCCATTTAGTTTGAATATATAACTATGTCCTAGAGAATTTATGATAAATATATATAACATGGAAAATATCTTTTACGAGAAATCTAAATGTCCTTATGTATGTTAGCGGATAATCTTAAATTAAGAAAAAATATTTTTGTGCTAGAAGTATGTAGGATCATAATACACTACAAATTAATTGTATGATACATTCTTACCAGGACATCTAAAAGTTACAGATGGAACAATAAAAAAACAAAATGATAGAACCTTATTTGCCCCTAAAAGTTGAAATGCACGTCCCTCATTCTCTTAGTTACATGTGGGTTCAGGCTCCACATGTGAATGTGCCAAGGGCAAATAAGCACTTATGGAAAGGAATAAAATGCAGTGGGTCGGCCCTGACCAACCGAATTTCTTCAACCTCCCCATTACCACTTACACATAATTCATTTCACTTTTGTGACCAGCTACTGCTGTACATGTCTAAATAACTTATACGCCTTACTTACCACTGGTAACTATACAACTCTAAAAGTAGTTTATGCTGGAAAAAAAAACTTAGCAGACTCTTTCCTAAACAGTTGTAAATAAAAGCTATAAGTATGATAGTCCCCTTTTCATGAACATTTTTCTTTTGTGCACATACCCCCATTTCCTCAGTGTCCACTTTGCATTGAGTTTGACACAATATTTCCCCAGCTTCTTTTACTGATGAATTGATGTCCTTGTTGCTATTTTTATGAGCCAACATGCAAAACATAAAATCATTGGATAAATAATAATTACCATCTCTCATATATATAATATATTTTTTCCACTTAATAACATGCCAATGCTTTTTATCAAAGGAGTGCAAATACGAGCTAGTGTATAGATGACAACAGAAAGAAAATTTAATGTTAGATTCTAGTCCCAGCCAAGAATATCTTTATTTGCATAAAATGGAGTTGGTAGACAGTGGTGATTGTTGGTTCTTCCACTTCTGATACTCTATGGTTGAAATATATTTTGCAAATCTATGTCTTTCGTTCATATCAAAATGATTTAGGTAATGCTTTCATAGTTATATTTATCTCTTAGAATGCAACAGTATGTCAACTAGGGACCAAATGTAGCAACATATAGTTTAATTGTTCTTTTATGATAGTCTGAGAACTACTATATGACTATCCATGTGTAGAGTTCTGGTGTCTCAAGTCTAGGTTCATGTGCACGTTGGATCATGGGTGGTACATATATCACATTATAAGAGTGAATATATGAAATTTGAAATTTCAACTAGAAATGTAGGCTGATCACGAATACATGTTACTATGTTAGTGCTTTCAATTTGTAAAATTACCTCATAGAATGGTGTTTCAGTAAACATTGGAGTAGAAACTTATTGTTCAAATTCTAGAGGGAGAGTAATTTCAAGGTAGTAGCGTTTCTTTTTGTGTTATTATATTCTGCATGCATCCATATTTTTAGACAATGGTTTTATTTCAAATGAATCACAGTTACTTGAATTATTTCCATTTACTAGATAGTCGGAAATTATTTTCAACATAATTTGCATTATTGCATAGAATAACTTTTACTTCCTTGATAACACCATAGTTTTCATTATTCGCTATGTTGTCTTAAAATGGCATACATTTGTCATCAAATTGAACTCATTCTTCTTAACTCTTGGGAATTTTACTCTTTTATGTAGATTAACCGAATCGCGTGGATACTGTCATTGGTGATTATTGGAATCAATATTTATTTCTTCTGTACTAGCTTTGTCGATTGGCTTGTTCATAGCGACCTTCCAAGAGTTGTTAATGCAATAATTAGCACCCTTGTTTTCCCTTTCATGGCAGCCTATATTGCTGCTCTGATCTACTTGGCTTTCAGAAAAGTTAATATTTCAGATCCATTCCCCACCAATTCAGTTTCTGGTGAGATTGAAGTTCAACACATACAAATACAAGAGAAGCATGAAGATTTAGGTGTACATTTATGAATAGAAAAGATAACACTGTCCATGTAATTCTTCTCTAGACATGCATAAAGTAGTTAATGTAGCATATACTGAAATTGGGACTTCAATTCATTGAAGATGTATATAGCTCAAAGCCTCGAAATCATTTACAAATATTCTAGCTAGCAACTGTATGTTCAGTACAATTAGGCATATAGCAAAACTTTTCTAGTCATAGGTGTTGTCCTTTCGTTAATTTTGCTTATCAAATAATATTCTCTTCCACGTCATAGATTCAAATGTGTGACGAACTTTACTATGGGGTATATGGCAACATGCATGGAACAATGGTGAAATGCCCTGTTTTGTAAATGTGTTTTTTTGACATAATGGAATTCATTATGGCCTTTGCTTCATAGAAGCTACAGTCAAGTATTACAAAGTTTGCAGGACAAATAACTACGAATTACAAAATTATGGCTTGATTAAAAACAAGAAAACTACCAAAGACCATTGTCTCTATCAACGGATTACAAGTTATACGTATTCCTTGTCTTCCTCAAACTAGAAAAGCAGACTATCCGAAAACCAGCAGCCAATCCTTTGTCGATTGAATTTTGCTCCTATATTACCATCGATGAACCAATGTTGAACCAAAGTGGAATAAAACGTCGGATAGTGTCTAAGCTGTAGATTTCTCATTCACCAGATCTTACTAGCACCATTGCCATCCAACCCGATCTGATGGGGACAATGCTAGCACCATTGCCATCGAACCCGATTCGATGGGGACAACGCCACTTGAGCATCCCACCATCAGGAGGATTAAAGAAATGCTTGAGAGTGCCAGAGGAGCAAGCAAGTCCTGACCAAATTCAAATTCTAAGAGGACTTGACGTACGTGAAAAAGCCAACCCATATCCTTGAAATCAGCGAGAGAAGGACCAGAAATAAGGTCACCAAGTTCTGCCGAGTCCAGTAGAGCCATCATTCTGAGGAAGAGGCCACCTAGAAAAGAGAAGATGAGTTGAAGGCCGCCCATCCGCACCTCTTCGCCAGCTTTTCCGAATCTCGGGGTCAAGATTCCGTTTATGGGGGTAGATTTGTCACACCCTGAAGTTTCCCCTTTCTAGCTTTAAAATCATTTAATAAATAGCCCTAAGAAATTGTTTAATTTAACTTAGATTTAAACCCTAATAAATAAATGCAAGTAATAATTGAAATTGGCATGGTGGGATTTTTCTTGAATTCCTCATATTAAAATAAACTAACATGATCTTTAGTGGAATTTTCAGAGCCTTGGAAATAATTTTAAACCAATTAAAATAAATTCTCGGCAATAAATAATCTCAGAAAATCCCTTTTCTTTTTTATTTTTATTTTTCTTTTTCCCAGAAAATCCCATCGGCCCATTTTCTCCCCGCCGCCATGCCCTTCTTACTAGGCCAGCCGAGGCCATGGCCCCGCTGCCCGTGCATGCCCTCCCAGCCGGTGCCGCTCCCTTCTCTTCTCCGGGTCACCGATAGGAGGGCCCCACCTGTCGGGCCCGTCCCCAACCTCCAGCGGCGAAGATCCCGCTCCAACCGTCGCCGCCGCTTTTCCTGCCTCCTGACCCACACCCGCTCACGCCTCAAACGCCGCCCACTCCCTTTGCTCTCTCCACGCGTGCCATGCGTGTGAGAGAGCCGAGATTCGGCTTTGAATCCCGGCCACCTTTCTCTCTCTCCCGCAATGGCCTCCTCCTTTTCCGCCCTCTCCCGGCCACTTCTGAGACCCCACCGGCCTATAAAGGATGCCCTCGACCTCCTCTCTCCTTTTTCGAGCTCACTGCCAACTCCCGTGCCCTACGCCACGCTCGCACAGCCAAAACCGCCGCCGCACTCGCCGTCCATCTCCGGCTGCTGCCTAGCTGCGCCACCGCCACCTTCGAGCTCGTCGCCGTCGCCCGCACCTTGGCCGCCGTTTCGCCGCCGCTGTTCCGTTGCCGTTCGTCGTCGTTCCCGTCATCTTCTCCCGCGCTGGCCAACTCTGATGAGGAGCTCCACCTTCTTCTCCTCCTTTCTTTTTCCTTTTCTTTTCCCGCGCAGCGCGCCGCCGCTTCTGCGTTGCCAGCGGTGGCCGTCGGTGGCCACGTGCCGCCGTGCGCCATGGCCGGCCGGGTCGGCTCGGGCCGTGCCCGTGCCTGGTCGCCGATGCACCCCAGCCGCCCGATCTACCGCGTGCCTGCATGGCCGCCACGTGGACGCCGCATCAGCGCCACGTGTGCGCCACGTGGCGCACTCATCTCGGCCGGTGGACTTGGTCCACCGTGCGCCGCTCGCCCTTGAGCCGCAGATAGGTGGGGCCCACTTGTCGGCACCGACCCCCTTGATGACGTCAGCCCTGGGAATTATTGCACAATAAATCATTAAGGTGTTTTCTGTTTATAGTAAAACACAGAATCTTCTAAAATTCATAACTAATTCATCCAAGCTCTGTTTAAGTCCATTCAAGTCTCAGTAAATTCATAAAAATGCCTAGAATCCATTAAAAATGATTTTGTTTCCTCTTTCAGTAGACTTATAGCCTGTTTTGCTTGTGTGCTTTGTATGTCGCGTAGATTCCGGCGCTTCCAAAGCTCCGTTTTATTTCGAAGTTGTTGCAGAGGTTTCTACAGCACCGGAGCAAGGTAAGTCATACATGTTCATTGATCATATTGTACCTATTTCGCAAATGTCCTAATTTCTATTAATATTGCATTTATTTTATAATGTCATGTGGGATGGTTAATATACTTGGCCCTAGCTTGTTCAACCTGTACCATTGATAACTTGGGTATTAATATAATTAGATGTTGGTTTAGGAAATGCTTAGCCAAGCTTAGATCAACTAGCTCACTATGGGGAATCTCACATGTAACTTATATCTTGGTTTATTAATGATGATGTTGGACACGTACCGTTATGATATTAATATAACTAAAATTATGCCTGATGGTGGGCTGTGGGCGCATGGTTTTGATAGACGTGCCCCTGGCAGTTAAGGACCAGTTCGTGAGAAACCTTGAAAGAATTAGCGTAGTTACCACAAGCCAGCGTGGGCAACGGTTGGGCTTGAGTGTAGTTTTTCTCTTTCCGACGTACCCAGGCTAGGGTGGGTGTGATGGGGTTGGATCGGCCAGGGTTGTACCGGTTGATCGGCTACCAGATTCACCGTGGCACAAGGGGGGCTGCCTACCTTGGTTGTAAGGGTAGGGGCGAAACCTGAAGTGTAGTGCGATTGGTTAGGGAGGTTATGTGAAGGGTCCAGTCATAGTTCCTTTTCGGTATATTGTGGTGGTATGTCGGCACACGATAATGTGTCGTGGGACTGTGTCTTGTGGGTACAGTTGTATACCTCTTATCAGAGTAAAACTATTCGAATAGCTGTGCCTGCGGTTATGGGCGATCGACCAGATTCACCGTGATTAGTCCCACAGTAATAATTTAACTTATTTGGAATTGGTGTAGTACATGTGGTTGGGCCTGTCGCAACGTGGTGTAGCGTTGGACAGTGATGTTTAATATTGCTTAATTATATTCTATAGTTTTACTACTTTCAACTACTGCTTTTAAATGCCTGCCTTATGCAAAAGAACCTCTAGCCTCCTTTCGAATTATTTGCATCATACCTCCTTTATTGGTATGACTTGCTGAGTACAGTGGGTAGTACTCAGTTTTGCTCTATTTTTTTCCCCACACTAGAGTTGGAATACTTCTCGATGAAGGTTACTCGGAGGAGTAGGTTTCGTCGCTACCGTCGAGGATGCCCATGGAATGGAGTCGCCGCGTTGCGAGCGATAAGTCTATCTGTTTAGCTCGTTTTGTTTTTCTGCTGCATTTGTAAGACTTTTATTATATTTGTAAGATGTGGATCTGTGTATCGACTTTGTCGTTTGTGTACCCTGGCCAGGACGGACAGTGATTTTAATGCACATTTAGCTTGGCATTCTGTTTCAGGAATTTCTGGGCATGACAGATTGTACGCACAAATTAGTTCGGAAATTACTAGTGAATTTCTGGGCATGACAATGGTACACCTATATCGTAAGAAAATTACATGGTGAATGGGAGGAATTAAAAAGCAGATTCTGCCATGCTTTCTTCCTGTTAACCTCTGTAGTTTCTCTACGTATGGAGATGCTCGACTTTCGACAAAATGAGAAGGAATCCATTGATGCAGCCTAGGCTCGTTTCTCCTTGTTAACTCCAGAGGGCCCAGACTTTTCTTTACCTGACCACGTGCTGTTACAGCATTTCCACTCGGGTTTAAACAAGGAGTCTGCCGTGTATCTCGATGCTTCCGTCAGAGATTCGTTCACACACAAAACGACGTCGGAAGGTTTGAAACTCTTGGATCGTATCCTAGAGAACACCTCTCGTTGCGAAACCGTCCTGGAAATCGAGGATACGCAATAGGAGCCATCAACCATTGAATCGGAGCCTATAACCTCCACATCCCAAGATTCCACCATTGAGTCCTCACCTAAACCATGGGAACCGAAGGAAGAAGAAACTCTAAAAACTAGTTGATCTCATAACGAGCTGTTACAGGATGGAGAATGTGTATAGACTACAGAAAGCTCAATAATGCTACTAAGAAGGATTATTTTCCATTGCCTTTCATTGATGAGATGCTTGAGCGGTTGGCAAACCACTCCTTCTGTTTGCTTGATGGCTATTCTAGCTTCACCAAATCCCCATCCATCCCGACAATCAAAGCAAGACAACATTCACGTGTCCCTACGAAACATATGCTTACCGACAGATGTCATTCGGGTTGTGCAACACACCCGCGTCATTTCAAAGGTGCATGATGTCTATCTTTTCTGTCATGATCGAAGAAATCATGGAAGTTTTCATAGACGATTTCTCCATCTATGGAAAGACGTTTGATCATTATTTGGAGAATTTAGACAAAGTATTGCAACAATGTTAAAAAAAGAACTTGGTACTTAATTGGGAAAAGTGTCACTTCATGGTTCGTGAAGGCATAGTCCTACTACATAGAGCCTCCAAAAGGGGAGTAGAGGTGGACAAAGTTAAAATTGAAGTAATCCAACAGCTTCCAACCCCTACCAATGTTAAGGGAGTCCGTAGTTTTTTGGGTCATGCTTTAGGTTCTATGGTCGGTTTATTAAAGATTTTTCTTTAGTAGCTAGGCCCTTCACCAGTTTGCTAGCTAAGGATATTCTCTTTAACTTTGATGATGAGTATTTAAAATCTTTTAACATATTAAAAGAATCACTTATTTCAACATCAATCATTCACCTCCTTGATTGGTCGTTTCCATTTGAAATCATGTGCAATGCAAGTGATTTTGCTGTAGGAGCCATTCTCGGCCAAACTAAAGATAAAAAACACCACGCTATCACATATGCTAGTAAAACTTTGACAGAAGCTCCGCTTAACTATGCCACAATTGAAAAAGAGCTCCTGGCTATTATTTTTGCAATTGACAAGTTCAGATCTTACTTAGTTGGAGCTAAGTTTTTTGTTTGCACTGATCATGATGCACTTACATATCTGCTCATTAAGAAAGATGCAAAACCTCAGTTAATTAGATGGGTCCTTCTACTCCAAGAATTTGATCTTAAAATTCAAGATAAAAAGGCAGTAGAAAATTTCATAGGAGACCATTTGTCGCATATGCAAATCACTAACATGCAGGAGATGCTGATAAATGATTTCTTAAGGGACGACATGCTGCTAATGGTAACAGACTCAAGCCCGTGGTATGCAAGTATTTTCAACTTTATGGTTGCAGGATATGTGCTACCAGGGGAGAACAAAAAGGAGGCTTATCTATGAAAGTAGAAGGCATCTATAGGATGAGCCATACCTAGGCAACTGTTAATGCCAAAATTTCATAAGCCCCAAAGTCATCATCAGCTTAGAAATCGTATCAGCTTCAGAGTCCAAGGATGAGCCGATGGCCATATCAAGTTGCCAGCAGTTGGATTCTTGATGGATTCGGTTAAGGAAATAGCTTATCCAGAAGAGACCGAGTTCGAGGAGGATGCAGCATGGCAAGTTATCTATTAATTAGATAGAGTCAATTAGTTTCCTTTTAATTTTAGGAAAGATTGTTTAGAGTCCAATTAGGACTTGTATCTTTTACTTTATCTTTAGGAAAGTTTGTGTCTTGTCCAATAAGGACTAGTATCTACTCATGCGTATAAATATGTACACCCGGGGTCTATGTAAGATATCGCTCGATCAATACAACTTTTGGCGCATTGCCACCCTCTTTTCCGAGGGTTTTACTTATCAACCGGCGGAACTTGGCACCTAATGCAGGGTTGCATCGGTTTTCGATCTCCGGCGAAGGGATAAGTCCTACGTTCCGTCGGCCCTACCTATTTATCATATATCTTAGTTAATCTAGTTTGGCAGCTCGATTTACTTGTATCGGCTGGGATCTGCTTTAGGGTTTTTGCCGGTATCGGCTAAATTGCTTTGCCAAATTAGATTAGCTAAGGTATCCACCACTCTTAAAATCAGTTGAAGGCTTGATTGTCTAGATATTATGTTTCTTTTCATACTTTGCGCTGCATCAGCCCTAGTCATGCTTAGAACCATAATCTCTAGCCTACTTTTGATTGCCAATAAGGGTTTCATCGGGGTTTCAGCCGATGAGTTATCTGGATGTTGCATCGGCTTACAAGGATAACATACGAGTTGGATTTAGCCGATGACAACAAAGGTTTCATTGATTATCTAATCGTTTGGATTTAATGACATCGGACCTCTAGCCGATGTATGCTTTAACCTTCGGATCAACGCTTATTCTATCATATCATTGTTAGCCGATTAGACTATATTATTGTTTTATTACATTATCATCAGCCGATTGTTTTTATATTGTTATTTACATCAAGTGTTAGAATCTACATTGATATATATAGTCAATGGCTCAAAACCCTATCGACATCGTTTAGTATCGGCATCGGCTGGAATTACTCCATTGGTTTGTCAGTCGATCGGCTCTTTGATTTGCTGTTTATATATCTTGTCAGTTGTAGGATCAAACTGGCTGGCATGCCTGTATCTCATCAATTTTAGGACCTGCACTGGAACTAAGCAGATCTCCCAGGCCTTCGTGTGCCACACGCAGGATCTATGTCAACACATCTTTTGACACGCTAGATGGGACAGATTTTGCGTCAACAGCGATCTGCTCAGAAGGTGTGTACCAACAGCTGAAGGCACACAAATCATTATGAAATGCCATGCAATACCATATGGAGGCCACTATGGTGCATTTTGCACACACGCAAAGATCTGGCAGAGTGCATTCTTTTGGCCTACAATGTATAAAGATACAAAAGAATTCATTCGGAGATGTGCAAAGTGCCAAAAGCACGAAGGTATCACCGCTCGCAATGCGATACCCCTAACATACAATCTTTAAGTGGAACTTTTTGATGTATGGGGTATCGACTACATGGGACCTTTCACTAAGTCTCATGACTGCGAGTATATTCTGGTGGCCGTCGACTATGTGTCTAGATGGGTGGAAGCAATACCATGTTGTGCTGCCGATGCCAAGCACGCCCGCAAGATGTTCCACGAGGTCATTTTTCATTGGTTTGAAACACTGCAGATGGTAATAAGTGACAGAGGATCTCATTTCATCGATAAGACCTTTCAAAACTTTATACAAGAGCTTGGGGCATAACACAACATTACAACGCTATACCATCCCCAAACAAGTGGTCTAAGCAAAACTCTACTGTAAACTATGACGACTACTGAATAAATATGATTAGGAATGTCCTATGGTTGTCCTAGGATGCACATCCCTTGGGCTTAGCCCATGAAACAATTACAAGGCCCTAGGCCCAAATCAGACTCGGACTAGATGAGGTACTGACTTCTTTTGCTGACTCCCAACAGCTTGAGAGGAATTTTGAAGTGGGACCAAAACCATATGAAAGTAGACTCTATAAGCTTTCCAAAAAGTACTCATGGGCTTCGATATTCCTTCTAAATCAACAACTAGTTCCGTTTGAAGTTGATGCTATCGAGAGGCCCGAATCCAAAACCAAAACATGCAGAACTTCGACTCTTTCCTTCTATAGACAAAAGGTTACGTGGTAATGTAGGAATAGAATTGGGGAAGATCTGGGTTTGTTCCCCAATAACCTTCTTTGATCATTCAAGTACTTCGTGAGCCCACTATCCTTTCATTTACCCAAGCAAGTATTTCTGCAAACGAGAAGATACAATACTCATGGTGTAGTAACATTTGTTCAAACATATAATATGGTAACCTAATATAGAACATATGTACCTTTAGCTTGTTGATGTGTAACATGAGCATGATTATATCCAAGCAAATGATGTCCTCATCATCCTCCCCTTTTTGATTGGAAACCGTCCTCGGTTTCACCTTGTCATTAACCCTGATGAGCTTATCTTTATCTTTTACAACATAAGGTGACGTATACTTCTTGATGGCCATATGGTTGGATTTTGAAATTTTTATACTCGAGAAACAGCAACACTCCTCTTCTTTGAACAACTAGAGGAACTAGATAGAAAATTAGAAAATTACTTATACACATGTGGTCCTTTAGACAATACATCTCATCATGAAAAGAAGGTATATTCAAATTTGAACAAATATATACTATATGCACATAATACTCCTCTTTATTATCACAATTGTCAATAACATTAAAAACTACATGAGAAGGATATGGCAATTCCAACCTAGCAAATAATTTCTTCTCTATACAGTTGAGTGGACAAAAATCATCAAATTGAATATAGCCCCAGGTATCAAATTGAATAATTTCTTCATTCTCGCTAGCAATGTGAATAACATGTTTAAACTCAACACATGATGGGTCAACTATAGAACTAACATGTTCATTCACTAGTTGTGGTATGCATATAAGTGAAACATCACACAACTCCTCTTAATCACCAGAAACAAAAAAGTAAATTGTTTTGAGACAAAGGTATTTCAGCAATTATTTCCACTATGGGTTGCTCTAATGTAGCATAAGTAGTGGACATATTTGGCACATCATAACAATGAATACCTTGAGTAAATATAGCATCATTATCATTACCTTTGTTCTCATTTTCAGAAATTATAGGCGCTTGCTTAATTAAACTTTCTTGAAGCATGCATGGAACACAGGTTGGTCTTTGTCATGTCCTGATAAATTCATCCCAAGTTAAAAATCACTTTCTAAAAAGAATAATAGAAATAACTAAAAATTAAAAAGAAATCTCAAACACTAAAATACAGGCAAGAAAAATTCAAAAGTGGCTTGGAGTATTTTTCCTAAATTCTCCATGCTCTAAATTGGTCCTTCAATTTTTACTTGAATTTTCAGGGCACAAGAAATAATTTTAATGCAACAATAACCAATTTCAAAGTTAAATAAAATGAAAAACATGAAATTAATCTTCCTTTCTCCCTTGGGCCAATTTCGACACAAAGTCCTTCCCCTCTCCCTTAGCCCATGGGCGAAGTCTTCTTTTCCTCCTCCCTTCCTCCTCTCCCTCTCTCGGCCCGGCCCGGCCGCCCCCTCTCTTCCTTTCCCTTGCCCTCCCGCTCGGGCCTCCTCCTCCCCTTCCCTTGGGCTGCAGCCACGTTGGCCCAGTCCCCATCTCCTCCCCCTCCCGTATGGGTTCGGCCCAGGCCGAGGCCTCCCTTCTCTCCTTCCCAGGCGTGGCCCAGCCGCCCAGGGAGGCAAGATGTCATCGTCTTCCTCCAGCCGAGCCACCACCCGTTCCTCTCCCTCCCGGCCGAGCAGAAGCGCCGCCGCCTCACCGATCTCCCTCCCCAGTTGATTCCTCCCCAAATTGAATGCAAAAATCGGTTCCTCTCCTCCTCATCATCAATTCCTTCATGTTTTCCCCTTCCAATTCGTCCTTTATTCGCCAAATTTAATCCTCCTTGAATGGCCGCCATGGATGGCGGGCCGGCCAAGCTCCACGGCCGTTCCCCTCCTCTCCTCAGCCGTTCTCCTCCTCCTCCGGCCTATAAAGGGTCAGCAAGATCCTCCCTTCCCTCCCCTTTGCATTTCCCGAGCTCTTTTGCTCTCTCTTCATCTTCACGCGTGGCCTCCTCTCTCCACCGTGCCGACGAGCTCCGGTTGGCCCTCTCCATCAAGCCGAGCTACGCCGAACCACACCGCCGCCATCCTTGGCCTTGTAGTCGCCCCCTCTTCCCCGACCACCCCTCCATTTCACAGAAAGTTTGCCGGAAGCTCATCCTCGCTGGTGAATAGTGAGCACGCCGTCGTCCTCATCCTTGTCATCCGGCAGCCCCTCCCTCCTCGCCGGAGCGCCATTTCGCTGTGCCGATATCGCCGTTGGCTTCACCTCGTCAAGCTCTTCCCTAGACACACCATCGTTCTGCCTGGAGACCACCGGACGCGTGCCCCTCGCCAGCAATTAGTGGCGCCGTTGTCGTCCTCCTCCTCCGACAGCTCCTGCTGCCTTGCCAGATGTTAACAGCAAAATTTGGTAATGATATGCCAATAATGGAGTTAGATCAAAAGCAGATTCGAAGGGATAAGGTAATTTCCAAATACAGATAGCGCATCCGCTGGGAGCCGTATCGGCTGATATGGAATCGGACTCGGACAGCCAATACAGGTAACCTGAATCGGACTCAATCAGACAATACAGGTAAGCTAGGTTCGTGGTGGTTTCGGAGAAGAGCTTGAAGGTATTGCCAAATAGGAATTGAGTCCAGAAGAGGCAATTGTATCTATTAATTAGGATAAGAGTTAGTTATTTCCCTTTACAATTTCATGGTAAGAGTCCGCATAGGACTTGTTTGTTTAGGCAAGTTTTGAATAGTGTCCAACATGGACAAGGTTTGTAAGTTTGGATATAAATATATGCCCAGGGTCCTTAAAAAGACAACAACAGTTCAATACACTCTTGGTGCATCGGCACAATTTTCCTTTTACTTTCGACGAGTTCTTGTTTCGAGTTGGGCATTGGTTTCGATCTTCAACTGGAGGTATGGCTCGCTAATTACCACATAGCGTAGTTAATCTAAATCGATGACTTGATTTATTTGTATCGGCTAGGCCTTACCCAAGGTTTCGTTGGTATCGGCTAAATTGTTCCATTGGCTTAAATTAGCTAAGGTATCCACCACCCTAAAAATCAGTCATAAGCTTGATTGTTTAGACTATATGCTTCTTCTGACACTTTGTGCTGCATCAGCCCTAGTCATGTTTAGAATCATAGAAACTAACCAGCTTCTTGATTACAACTAAGGGTAGCATTGGGATTTCAGCCGATCTTACCTAATATAACTTTTCAACACGCTTTTGGCATACTTTTGTTTAAGTTCTCCTTAGTCATGTTTTTCATGTTATATCTACCCCTTATATAAGGATATCATGCTATTTAAATATAACAAGCTTGCTCTTGCTATATTTACTTAGATTAATATTCTTGTATAAGGCTATATTGGAGTATTAGCCGGTACGGTATCTATTTTTAACCTAAGCATGGTGTCATCAGCTTGGACTTGATCAGATATATTCTTTATCTATAGATTACATGTTTGATTACATCTACAGCCAATGGAACATGTTTTAAGCTTGCTTAATCTTATTAATCTTACACCTTACAGCTGATTCGGTCAGATCGCACCGGCTAGGTTTATACGATACGTCATTGGCTCATCGGCCGATCGGCTATCATGCATCTAATCTGTTTTATTGTATATCTTGTTGGTTGCAGGATCAAACCAACTGGCACGCCCTGAACCCGAATGCAAGATTTTGGTCCTGCACTAGAGCTAAGCAGAACTTTCAGGCCGCCGTGTTTTCGCATTAACACGCTTTTGGCATGCCCGGTGAGACACGAGTTTCAAGACTATTCATCATGCCTAAGATTACTCAAGACAACGTCATCCCAGTGACGGTTGAACAGCTGTCTGAAGAGCAGAAGGCAGAGATGGATCAACTAACACAAGCTTTTCACAAGATGTACTTGGATTCCTTCTGTGTTACTCAGCAAGGAAAGGTGATTCAAAAAGAAAAAGTGATCTTTCCGAAACCTGAAGCAGAGACTAGTACACAACAAGATGAGGTCAAGGCAGAAGCAGAAGTCAAGGCAAAAGTAGAACCAGTTGTTGATGAAACAATCTCATTACAAGAAAGACTCGACTATGCAATGCATCAAGCCTTGATCAATCAATCAAACGTGTTAATCAATACATTCATAAATGTGGTCAAGAAGGTGATGGATGGGACCAGTATACTTCACAAACAATGTGTTTTCTCCTTATAGAGCTATCAAGACCGAGATTCCAGGTTCTTCAGGGATGCAACAACAATTGGCACCTGGAGGGCAAACATTTCAGCAAGTTCCACAAAATCAGGTTCCACAGGTGACAAGGACTACACAACCAACATCAGCTGGAATATTCCAGAATTTGCAGCCGATGGGGGAACAGATGAATCATATACATGTTCAACAGCCGATTTTGTCACAACTATCAACTGGACCACAATATATGCAATGCATGAGGTGCCACAGAATTTCCAATATCAACCTCATCAAACATACTTGGGTCAGAATTCAAGCTTCCAGCAACAACCAATATCACCACAACAATATCTGCCATAGTCTATTCCGCAATATCAATATCAGCCTCAGTTCAACAACTATGAGTAAATGCCACATTTAGGTGGGCAGCAACAGCAATGGGCTAGTATGATTGCAGAAGTTGTTAGGGAACAATTTGGATTGAAGCCTAAGGATAGTGAAAACATGTATCGGTATCCATACCCAGAATATTTTGATAAGGTTCCATTACCAAGCCGATACAGGATTCCAGATTTCTCAACGTTTTCAGGACAAGACAATGTTTCAATATATGAGCATAGTAGCCGATTCTTAGCGCAATGTGGAGAAGCATCGACTGTGGAAGCTTTGAGAGTTAGATTGTTCCCATTGTCATTATCTGGATTGACATTTACTTGGTTTTCTTCATTGCCATACAATTCTGTCAAAGGATGAGCTAATCTGGAAAAACAATTCCATAGATATTTCTTCAATGGGGTTCAAAAAATGAAGCTGTCGGATTTGACATCAATAAGGTAGAAGTCTGATGAATCAGTTCCAGATTATATTCAGAGGTTTAGAGACATGAGGAACAGATGCTATAGTCTTAATTTTACCGATTCACAACTTGCCGATTTAGCTTTCCAGGGGTTGCTTGGGCCGATAAGGGAAATATTTTCTGCAGAAGACTTTGAGAGTTTAGCTCACTTGGTTTAAAAAGTATCGGCTCATGAACAAAGATTCCAAGAGACAAAAAGGTTTGCCAAGAAAGCTAACAATGTTAATAATATTTATAGTTATGATTCAGAATCAGAAGATGAAGACCCAAAAATTGGTTTGGCAGAATGGTCAAGGAATAAGAATATAGTTGTTTGCCAATGGGTCAAATACACTAAAAAAGAAGAGAAATATGATTTTGACATCAATAAAGCCGATAGGATATTTGATCTATTGCTACAAGAGAAGCAGATCCAACTTTCAATAGGACATGTTATTCCATCGGCTGAAGAGCTAAGGAAAAGGAAATACTGCAAGTGGCATAATACAGGATCTCATCACACAAATGAGTGTGTTTAGGTAGCAAATCTAATCGGTGATAGAACAAGGCAAAATCAAGTTTGATGATGGCAAAAAGCCGATGAAGGTTGATGGCCACCCTTTTCCTGTCAATATGGTTCACACAAATGAGGCTGATAAGAGGGATTATCGGACTTATCAACAAAATAGATTTAATCCACCAAGTTGATCAGCAAATACCAAAGGAAACAAGACAGACAGATTCAACCATATTCTCAAGATGATAGGGTTTGCTTTGATCCTCATTGGAAGTGTGAATTCTTTAGGTTTTGTTGGAATGAAGGGATGAGGTTACCATTGGTTGAAGATTGTCTAGGTTGCAGTGATGAAGATGCAATATACCATGGTAGTTCTCATTAATCAAGTAGTTCAAAGTCTGAGAATCGGTCGATACAAAAAAGATTATCAGTGCATCAACGTTTGGGGCCGATTCATCAAGATTACTTCAAAGATGAAGATGAAGAGCAAGAGGAGCATGTTCAAAATCCCCAATGGTGTCCAACTGGAATTTTTACAAAGAATCAGAAAAGGAAAGTTCAACGGTTGAGAAACAGAGAGCAGATGCAAGAAGTTGAAGAAAAAATTGATCATCGGCTAAAACGTACTAGGAAAGAGTGGCGTGTTAAATCTAAAGTTGTGTCAGCTGATGAGGTCAAAGCCGACAAGATTTCAGCATCTGCAAAGGGTAGAGTTGTAGGTTCATCTTCAATCAATATGGTATTTGTGTTACCAGCAGAATATGGCATACATTCAACCGATGAGGAAATTGAGGAATCATTGGCAAAGTTAACACTATCACCAGAACAAGCTATTTTTGAGAAACCTGAGGACAATGAACATCGGCATTTAAGGCCATTATACATCAAGGGATTTGTCAATGGGAAGCCGATGTCCAAAATGTTAGTTGATGGAGGAGCAGCTGTCAACTTGATGCCATATACTACATTAAGGAAGCTTGGCAAAACTCCAAAAGATCTGATCAAGACCAACATGGTGCTAAAAGATTTTGGAGGGAATTCATCTGAAACAAAGGGAATCCTGAATGTTGAATTGACAGTTGGTAGCAAAACAATTTCAACCACAATTTTTATCATTGATGGAAAGGGATCGTATAGTTTGTTGTTGGGAAGGGATTGGATACATGCTAACTATTGTATTCCTTCAACAATGCATCAAAGTTTGATTCAGTGGCAAGGAGACCAGGTAGAGATTGTGCAAGCCGACAGGTCAGTAAATGTTACTATTGCCGATTTATCTATTTGGGAGATGGAAGAAGTTGATTGTTTATCAGGAAAAGTTTGGGAAGGAGATTATTTAAAAGTGTCTGATTTTAATATACAGTCAATCGGTAATGAAAAACCCTAACTTTTGCTGTGAAGCCATAGGAGATAGCCCCAATACTTATGTAAAAGATTCTATAGATGATTTAGAGGGTAAATTGGGGCAAGGATTTATGTCGGCCGATGAGTTAGAAGAAGTAGATATTGGTGATGGTGATAGGCCAAGGCCAACATATGTAAGTGCTAAATTATCGAAAGAGTTCAAAAAGGAATTGATTGAGTTGTTAAAAGAATATAAAGATTGTTTTGACTGGGAATATCATGAGACGCCAGGACTTAGCCGATCTATTGTAGAACATCGGCTCCCTATTAAACTAGGATATCAGCCATATAAACAATCTCAAAGATGATTCAAACCGGAGATGTATGATGCTATCAAGGCAGAGATTACAATTTTTTGATGCTAATTTTATAAGGCTTGTATCGACTTCAGAGATTTGAACAAAGCTACACCCGAGGATGAATACCCACAGCTGATTGTTGATTTATTGGTTGATGCAGCATCTGGACATAAGATTATAAGTTTTATGGATGGCAATACAGAATATAATCAAATCTTTATGGCTAAGGAAGATATTCATAAGACTGCTTTTAGGTGTCCTGGTGCAATCGGCTTGTATGAGTGGGTTGTTATGACTTTTGGATTGAAAAGTGCTAGTGCTACATATCAAAGAGCGATGAATTATATATTTCATGATCTCATCGGCATGTTGGTGGAAATCTATATTGACGATATGGTTGTGAAGTGTGGCGCCGCAAACTATACGAGTCCAAGGACAAGAACCGGCATAGACTGGAGGTCACATTATTATCTGTGATTACAGTACCAGTCCCAAGATATACAAGCTAGTACTCCCAGAATAATTGTGAAAATAAGAAATAACAAAGCTTTATTACAATCTTGAGGGAGGTCTCATACATATTACCGTCATGGACATACCCCAGACTGGTAGACATATAAACAGGCAGAAAGGACAAAGGCAGAAGCATGGAAAATAACGGTGGAAAGCATAGAGTAAAAGACACAAAGAGAAAAACAGTGAGCATGAACCACGAGCTATGTTTGGGAACTAGGCCTGAAACCCCGAGAAATCGTACTCAACCTGCTCTTGGAAATACGCCTCAGTAGAAAGGTCGAGGTATCTTTCTTCTAACTCTATAAATATAAATAAGCAAGAGTGAGTACACGGTGTACTCAGCAAGCCGGGAAAAATATGACATGCAAAACTATAATAAGGGAGAGTAAGGTTACTTTCAAAAAACAAGGTTTTTAATTAGTTTGGTTTAAAAACACTAGTGATTAAAATTTTAGTTCGGAACGAGGCCCACGCCTCCCCCCACTTCCCAGGTTGCTTCGCAACAACCTGTCACAAATATCATAAGTCCCAAGTCCAAACCCAACACCGTGTCGTCTCAGCACAAAACCAACTCAGTCGTCTCAGCTAAAACCAACACGGCCATCTCAGCCAAACCAACATCCTGGTGCCAAAAGACACCCCGAGTCACACAGGCTCGTTCCCAACCACGAAGGTTGGCCGTTCACCACAACGGCAAACTCTGGTAATGGTTCCTATCCCACAAACCATTTTATTAAAGAAGTTTAAAACAAAACTACGCTATGAGAAACACCTCACATCCGCCCATGACCGTGGGCACGGCTGTTCAAACAGTTTTACTAAACTCTACAGAGGTTGCACGCTTTACCCACACGCCGTGAACTTCTCACATTACCGAATACATGTGGATCAGACATGGCCGACAAAGGAGAGCTCATTACAAGGCTTTTCCGTAACCAACCCATAAATGTCCCGTGTCACACAGATGGGTGAAATCTGTGCACCAAGCATCAGGCCAGGCTCAGGCCCTCATCAACTTAGGCCCCACCTATGGACCCCCGACATATCCCCACTGCAGGAGATTGCCGTAAACTCCACCATACTGGTACTCCCCACCTACCAACATGCTAGACATATATGTTTTAGCTACTTACTTGGCCAGAGGCATTCGTGGCCAAACTGTGCGTCCTAAAAACATGCAACTTGGCAAACAAAATAATTAGTTCAAAATATGGGTGCAAAAAGTGATCAAGGACGCTTGCCTTGATCCCCTACGAAAACCGGAGCATCGACCTCCCGAGCGAACCCTGCGTCGGTCCCGGACTCTACACGCAAGAAAATAAATAATACATAAAACCACTGCTAGAAACAGAATAAACATATAAAATGAGCGCCAAAGGGTAGAGTAGAATTTTCGAAAGATGTTGGGACTAGAATGAGGTCAAATGGAGTTACGGATAAAAAGATATGAATTTTCGAAGTTTGGACGATTTTCGCGGGATGGAAAAATCAAAACGGAATATTCCAGGAATATTCCAGTGGGGCCCGGTCAAGGGTCGAAGGCTGAGGGAGAGGGTTGTGGGGGCCGCGTGGGTCCCACCTTCTTTTATTTTCTTTCCTTCTTTGTATTCTCTCCCACCACTCTCTCCCTTATCTCTTTCTCCTCTCTTCCTTTCTTTTGTTCTCTCTCGTTACATAGGAGCGGCTGGGGCAGGAGGGTGATGGCGCGGCTGAGAAGGGGCAAGGGGAGGCAGGACGGCACCGGCTTTGATTGGGGCGGGGGTGGCGGCGTGGCGCGGCATGGCTGCTCAGCTGAGCTGGTGGCGCGACGGCGACGACTCGACTGGGCTGCGGCGTGACGGCTCGGCCATGCTGCGATGACGACGGCGGGGTGGCCGGGAGTGGTGGCGCCGGCTTAGCCAGGCGGCTACTGCTGGGCACCGGGTGGCTGGGCAGTGGCTCGGCTGTGCGTCGGCTTAGCCGGGCGTGGCAAATACTTGGCCGGGAGCAGGAAGGGAGAGGAAGGGTGTCGCCGGCTACTTGCGACAACTCCGCGGCCTCGATGACTCACTCCAACAAGGCGAATGTGTAGTGTAAATTTGTGGGGGAGTAGTGGGAGGGATCATAGGCATGATTGTGGGGGTATTTATACTTTGCTTTGATCTTCAGTGATGAATTCGTCAACGAAAGCCACCATTTTTGCATCTGTACGAGTGTCTCCCTCTACAGTTTTCTCTGCTGCTCTCTTCATTGCTCAGGTAGGTGCCTAACTCAAGTAAATGAGAATTCAGAGTAGAGATGCTGTCGGCTGACAGGGCGGTGCCTAATTTGGCAGACGTCGTATTGCGGTTTTAAGGCAGGGAGGGATTTAGTGTGTGCAGGAATGGCTGTCGAGCGTTTAGAAAAAATTAGAGTGTGGTTCCCCCAGTGAAAAAAAATGCACGAATGCCACTGGCAGCTTGCCCATGGGCAGTCAGAGGAAAAGAAGGAAATGCCAGAAAAAGGACAGTCGATTTTGAACTCGCATGTGTGTGGTGAGTGAAAAAGATGGAGCTCTGGGTCTAGAAAGAAAAACAAAAAGATTAATAAAATAGAAGGGACAAATAATCATCGGTTGGTAGGGAACCAAAAATGATAAAAATTAAACGGATCGGGACGGAAGTGATTTGATAAGGCCAAGAAAATTTATGAACGAAAATTAAAATTACTCCCGAAATTTTTGGAGACCTTGGTTGGAAAAAAGGGCGACGCTTTTAATTAAATTTAATCTGGGATTTTTGGATTAAAAACGTGGGCGTTACATGAAGTCTAAAGAGATTGATGGACATTTAGCTGATTTGCGAAGAGTGTTGGAAAGAACAAGAAAATATGGTCTGAAGATGAATCCTAACAAATGTGCTTTTGGTGTATCGGCTGGATAGTTCTGTGGTTCTCTAGTTCATGAAAGGGGAATTGAAAAAACATAGAGAGGTATAAATGCTACCAAAGAGATTGAACCTTCACAAAGAAAAACCAAGTTGCAATTCTTGATTGGCAAAGTTAATTTTGTAAGGAGATTTATTTCTAATTTGTCAGGGAGAATTGAGCCTTTCACTCTATTGTTGAGGTTGAAAGCCGATCAAGAGTTTTTTTGGGGAGAGAAGCAACAAAAAAAACATTGGATAATATCAAGGAATATTTGAGTTGATGCCACCTCAAAAAGCGATTCCGTTCAAGCTTTACCTATCATCTGATGAGAAGTCTATCAACTCAGTTCTGATTCAAGAGGTTGAAAAAAAAGAAAGAGCAATATTTTATCTTAGCAGAAGGCTTTTGGATGCAGAAACAAGGTATACCTCTGTGAAAAAGTTGTGCTTATGTTTATATTTCTCATGTACAAAGTTGAGACAGTATCTACTTTCAAATGAGTGCATAATAGTTTGCAAGGCCGATATAGGCCGACCTTCAACTTAGTCGCCTGCTCGTTAATAGCTTTGGGGAAATCAGCTAACTTTTGCTTGGCCTCGGTGATCTTGGTGTGGGTTTCCCTTACCTTCATCAGGAGGTTGACTTCTTGTTGCTGCAACTCATCAAGTTCTTTCTGGGTCACCTCAGGGCCAGCAATCAGTTCGTCCAGCTTGGATTTGTTCTCATTAACTTGTTGTTGGCTGGTTTGGATAGCTGCCTCCATGCTTTGGTGTTCAAGACAATCAGTTATTCTTTCTTTGGCCCTTTGAAGTTTGAACTAATGTTGCTCAAGGAACATGGCTGGGGACATGGTATCTGCGATTTCTTCAGGAGTTGATCTTGGATTTCTTGGAAACATTCCCTGATCGGCCCACAGTTGGCAACTAAGGCATCTAAAGAGGATCCCAACCGATTGGCTATGTCCAGAAGCCTTGCTCTTAGATCATCTGAAATTGGAGATTTGGCTTTGCTGGTTGTTTATTCATCTTCTTCGTCCAAGATTGCCTAATGTCAAAAGAGAACATATCGGCTAGATTCTGCAAAATGAGGTTGATGGTTAGAAGTGAACAAGGGTTGAGTCGATAAAAAGTGTGTGTTGATAGATTTACCTGAGCTATCGGTGCAGCAGTGGTTGTTTCTTGTTCTTCTCCATGGTGACTGCTGATAGCAGAAGGTGCTTGATCACTTGGAGCTGGCCGATGGGGAGAAGCTGATAGAGCTCTTGGCTGAAAAAGAGTAAATGTTAGGTATTATCATATCGGCTGGTGTTGAAAGTTTAAAGGGTTTTGAAAAGTTTCCGATGCCACTGGAGAAGTTTGAGGACTTGAAGACAAGGAGGGCATCAGGAAGCTTTTGTCCCTAGCCATGGCTTATACAGTCTTGGGGTACAAAAGGGAAGTATTAATAGCATCTTGAGTTGAATCAAGTCTGAGATGATTTGTATCTTACCTTGACCTTACGAATTGTTCTGCGTTGACGTGGTGGAGGTGAAGCCTGGACATCGGTCTTGACTGGTGATTTTTCAGAAGTTGTTGTATCGGCTGGTTTTGGATCAGCTGTGTCTTGATCTTCGTCATTACTTATATCGGTAGCAGCTTCATCAATTTCTTCCTCCATGACTACTTCCTTCAAGAATTCTTTGACGTCAAAGTTGGCAGGAGGGCTGGTATTGGCTGGTTTCTTGGGAGATGCAGCTTTTGGTTTCTTTGACAGCTTCTTGATGGCCAGTTGCTTATGTTTCCCAGCAGCTTTAGAGATTGGTTCTCTGATTTGGCCTTGGAGCAGAGATGTTACTGTGGGGGCAGTAAAGCCGATGATTGAGGGAGATAGGTCTCCTGACGGCATCAAGGCCGGTGCATAGACGATCGGCTGGCCACTCAGGCTTTTGGTTGGAGGAGAAGTAGGGTTACCTGCAAAGGGAATATTAGACCATTTTAAAGACAAAGGTTGGAGGTTGAGTGACAAGAAAGAAAGTAATTTACCTGAGGGCTAATGGATAGAATGATTGTGGTCAAATAGAAGCTGGCTGATAGATGAAATAGGTGCTTCTTCCATTCACTCCACCATCGATCAAAGAGTTGACTTCGCAGGAGGTGGATGTTGACATGGTTCAAGGATCCAAGCACAGGGCCCTCAATGTTCAAGATTCTATCCATTTGAAGAGCCGATGTAACAACACTCCTAGTTTGGATTTTTCTTGAGAAATAGAGGCCGATGGGGAGCTGACCTAAGCCTAGTTGTCTTGCAGCCGACATTGGATGATAAAACTTGTATGACACTTGGATGTTAAGGCATTGAGATATTCCTGTTGGAATAATACATGGGGAGATGGCCGAAACAAAATTGTCCCTTGAGCTGGGGTCTGCTGCGTTGTTCAAATCATTAAGTCTCAAGTCGGCTGGGAGTTAATCTGTGAAACTGTTGTATGGAAACCAAACCCTTGCATTCTTTGAGAAACCATTGTAAAACTGATCGAACCACACCTGGAAGGTTTCGGCCGATGACCCTGATCCTGGGTAGGCCGATGCTGCTTCACCAAAAGACATGCATTGGCAAGTACTGGCTTCTTCATCATCAGAATGGTCCGATGGAAAGCTTGATGAATACAAAGGAGTTCTTTCAGCAATATTGATGGTGTACAGATTCAACCACAGCTGCAAGAATCACCAAGGACCTCCATAGTCGACAGGGTTGTTTGACAAGAGTTTGGCCATTGCTTGGCCCAGCATCTTATATGTGGCTCCAAGTAGATATTTTCCTAAGGGGAAGGATCTATTTTCCACTATAGCCTAGGCCAAGTGATGCATGTTGGCTGTTGGACCGCAGGTTGATCTACAGAAAACAAATCTTTCTAGCCAGAGGTTCAAGAAGGCAACATGCTCTTTGTTCGATACAGGGCCAGTGTCGATATGTTTTGCTATGTGGCCTGACCAGCCGCCTACATTCTTGGTTAATAGCTTATGCTCACATTTGATTTTCAAGCTGAAGGGATTGACTGATGAGGTGATGTCCAAACTGGTGAGCAATTTGATATCGAGTAAGGTGGGTGTCATTGGCCCTTGGCTAAACATGAAGGCATTTATGGTGTCAGACCAAAAATAGGAAGCCGATGACAACATGGGTTTGCCCTTCTTCATGTCAGCTAGAGATAAGGCTAAACACTGAGCTATTCCTATTTTCTCCCATACAATCTACTTAGAAGCCGATACCCTCTTGTCCCAATTTCTCCATCCATCCAAGTTCAAAGGCCAAGATCTACAAATTGTCTACCAATCGGCTAAATTTGGCTTGGTTTGTCTAAAGGGGATTCTGTTGGTTTCGGCATTAATGAAGTAGCAGGGGTCTATATCTTCCATTGGCCCAAGGTAATAATAGGTTAGTTCTTTGAGAACAGGAATTGCAATTTGGTGTTTCAAGTGCTATAGTCGAAGAGAAATAGAAGAAATCAGAAAATTTGTTGAAGAAGGGAATCTAAAGCAAAATTTGGCCTAGATTAAAACGATGCGAGCAAAAGAAGATGATGAAGCATAAAGTTGAGAGGAACTTACCATGGGGACATCGGTAATGGTAGCCATTGAGCTTGAAGAATGGGGATCACTGAGAAATCAACAGGGTCGCTGCCAGGAAGCTTGCGTCATCAAGGAAGTCGCCGAAGAAGAAGAGGAAGCTTGTGCAGTTTGTGCGTCGGTTAACAAAGTTAACGGCGTGAAGTTTGGAGCCAAAACTGTTGGTATTTATAGCCCGGGGCACGTAACGGTCAAGATATGGAAACCCTAGGTTTTTGTGGATCTAAGAGATAATTCCGTAGCATATTGATTTATACTCCGGAATTGGGGGGCATGTGTTAACAACAAAATTTGGTAAATATATGCCAATAATGGAGTTAGATCCAAAGCGGATTCAAAGGGATAAGGTAATTTCGAAATACAGATAATGCATCGGTTGGGAGCCGTATCAGCCGATATGGAATCGGACTCGGACAGCTGATACGAGTAACCTGAATCGAACTCGGTTAGCCAATACAGGTAACCTGGGTTCGTGGTGGTTTCGGAGAAGAGCTTGAAGGTATTGCCAAATAGGAATTGAGTCCAGAAGAGGCAATTGTGTCTATTAATTAGGAATAAGAGTTAGTTATTTTCTTTTACAATTTCATGGTAAGAGTCCGCCTAGGACTTGTTTGTTTAGGCAAGTTTTGAGTAGTGTCCGACATGGGCAAGATTTGTATTCTTGGGTATAAATATATGCCTAGGGTCTTGTAAGAAAACAACAACAGTTTAATACACTCTCGGCGTATCGGCACAATTTTTCTTTTACTTTCGACAAGTTCTTGTTTCGAGTTGGGCATCGGTTTCGATCTTCATCTGGAGGTATGGCTCGCTAATTACCACATAGCTTAGCTAATCTAAATCGATGACTCGATTTACTTGTATCGGCCAGGCCTTACCCAAGGTTTCGTCAGTATCGGCTAAATTGTTCCATTGGCTTAAATTAGCTATGGTATCCACCACACTGAAAATCAGTCATAAGCTTGATTGTTTAGACTCTATGCTTCTTCTCACACTTTGTGCTGCATCAGCCCTAGTCATGTTTAGAATCATAGAAACTAACCTGCTTCTTGATTGCAACTAAGGGTAGCATCGGGGTTTCAACCGATCTTGCCTGATATAACTGTTCAACACGCTTTTGGCATACTTTTGTTTAAGTTCCCCTTAGTCATGTTTTTCATGTTAAATCTGCCACTTATACAAGGATATCATACTATTTAAATATAACAAGCTTGCTCTTGCTATATTTACTTAGATTGTTATTCTTGTATAAGGTTATATCAAAGTATTAGCTGGTACGGTATCTATTTTTAACCTAAGCATGGTGTCATCAGCTAGGACTTGATCAGATATATTCTTTATCTATAGATTACACATTTGATTACATCTACAGCTAATGGAACATGTTTTAGGGTTGCTTAATCTTATTCATCTTACACCTTACAGCCAATTCGGTCAGATCGCATCAGTTAGGTTTATACGATACGTCATCGGCTCATCAGCGGATCGGCTATCGTGCATCTAATCTGTTTTACTGTATATCTTGTTGGTTGTAGGATCAAACCAACTAGCACGCCCTGAACCCGAACGCAAGATTCTGGACCTGCATTGGAGCAAAACTCCTAGGCTGCTGTGTTTTCGCATTAACACCGGTGTGCTGCCCGACGTCGTGGCATCATTCTCTTCCCTGGAAACTGCTCGATCTTGCCATCCGTCGCAGATGTTCCGTCGTCGTCCATTGCCGGTGCTAGCTTCGGCCGACCGTTCGTCCTCTTTGGCACGTCACCCCGCTGCATCACCAGCGCCGTCTGTACCGTAGCGGCGTGCTTCTCGTCGGCCTCATCTTCGTATAGCCACCGCCAGCTACCGTCGTAGTCCTCTCGCTGTTCCCGGTCATTGTCATCGTCATTTTCCTTCGTCTGCCGTTCTCATCAAGTTGAAGCCTCGCCCGTCGTCGTCGTCAACTCCGCAGCACCAAGCTCGTCCTCGCCTTCGCGCAAGGGTCTCCGTCGAAGCCGTCCTCCATGTCGTCGCCCCGTTCGTCGTCGGTAGTCACTGTCGTCCCCTCACCTCATCGCGTTGTGGTAAGGTTCCCTCCTTCGCTGCCCCTTCCTCATCCTTTCGGTGTCACCACCATGCCCATCGTACCGTTGTCGGCCCCGGTCTCGTTCGTCGGTGTCGACAGTTGTTCGTGCAGTCTTCGTGTGCATGTGTGGTGGTCGTGTTCATCTGCCCGTTTGGCCACCTCGTGCTCGCCCACGTGTGCAGCCCGCGTGGCATTTGCGTGAGGTTCGCTTGTCGGCCACTTGTTTCGTTTGACACATATGGTCTCACTCCGTTCTTTTCACGGATCGTCTCTGTGAACCCGGTCCACGGTGAACTAGCTGTCTGACCCGTGGGTCCCGACTGCCAATCGCTCGATCCTTTTCCTCCTCGAGTGATATTGCATTCAACATAATTTAATGGTATAGTAATAATCAAACAACCCGAAAATATCCACTTTAATTGCACCTAAATTTCGGATGGTCGTTTCTCGGCTGTACGAACTCCAAATTGACCCGTTGAAATTGCTTAATTTTTGTTATAACTTAAAGAACTTGTGTTTGTTGTTTTTATGTATTGTTCTCGCTTCTTTCTTAGAGTTATAGCTTTGCTTTGTTTGTTCGTGTAGTTGCACTCGTTTCAAAGGTTCTCGTGGTGCAGTTCGAGTTCGTCGCTAAAGCTTCAGAAGCCCCTTTTTCTCTGAGCAAGGCAAGTCACGCTCTCCTTGAGCATATTGAATGCTAGGTTGTGAAAAGTATTTTAATTTAAATAATTGCATTCACTTTACTAAATTTACTGCGTTATAACTGTTTTATTTAGTCTTTCCTACAATCCTTGTTATAGCCTTATTATTTGTTATTGTGTAATTACCTTTGACAACCCTAGGCAACAAAAACTAGCTAGTGAGGACTCTATATGTGGTGCTTACTAGAAATTCTAGGATTATGCTTAGCCCTGCTTAATTAGAAACATCTTAGTTGCTTTATAATAATCTAGACTTTGGGAATGACACTATAATCTGGTTTAATGATGGATTAGAAGCTTGTTTGTCTGGACATGTTGGACTCCCTTTTCAAAATTCTCAAACTTGTTTTCGGTTGGGCTCAAGGTGCTTGGTTTAGCTAGTCGAACCTCGGCCGACATAAGGACCGGTCTTCGAGGCACGATTGCAAACTATATTCCGTGCAACCACATGTCTAATGGGTAAGGCTTAACGTATCAGTTAGTGAAATCATGAACATGGAAGACACGGATAGGGATGGATGACGCCCAAGCATCGGGCGGACGTTTCTGGTAGTCACGCTCGAGGGCATAGACTGTTCGCCCGTCCTAGGGTTTCTGGCCACGGAAGTCTATGTCGGTCTTCTTTGTTTATTACTAAATAGTGGGTTATGTCGTGATCTTGACTCGTCAGGTACCTTTCCGGAATCAGGATGCACGGCTAACGTGTAGTCAAGAATGCGTCATTATGTACACCTCTGGCCAAAGTATAAACTATTCGAATAGCCACGCCCTCAGTTATGGGCAAGCCTAGCAATGACCCAAAGTTAGAGGTTTTATTCTAATGAACTGGAACAACTGGATTATTACCTGTGGGCCTGGTTTAGGGTTTAGGGTTTTAGGGTTTAGGGTTTAGGCACGTGGCTTGATAATAAATTGACTAGAGATAGGCCACGGTTTGATTAAAATGCATTAAAATAATTAAATGTTTTGAAATGCTTGTTTACCGCAAAATAAGCCTTATAAATGAATCCTTGTAATCCCTTCCATTAAGTGCATTTTTCGGTGTGGCTTGCTGAGTATGGTGGTTGTACTCAACCTTGCTCAATCTTTTCCCCCTCCAGTCAGTGAAGCTTTTGAAGAAGTCTTAGGTGGAGTCTTGGTTTATACCCCAGTTGAGCGCTTGTGAAGATAGAACCATAGGCCCGCTAGTCCGCTATTGTTTTCCTTTTGTTGTTAGGCCTTACGTGCCATTGTAATAATGTAAATATTATCGTGATAATTAATAAAGATGTGTCTTTTATATCAAGTTTGTGTAGTGTACCCCGACTTTTCCTGGGACGGGGATTAATGCACTAGCATTCGGGAAAGGTATTTTCCGGGCGTAACAGTCTTCTTACTCTCTATTTTTATTGTCTTCCTCGTAACCTTGGTTGTTCTCATATACTTGTAAAATGTTAGTACCAGAATCCAAAACTCGTGCAGCAAGTTGTAGTGACAGTGTTGCTGCAGTGGCGGAGGAAGGTCGCATGCTCGCTGATGGAAGCGCAGTACAAAGGCTCACAAATGGTTTAGCTTGTCCAGTGGTGTTTGTCGTCCTTGGAGTGAGGGAGTTGCCAATGTTGCTCCGTTTCTTTTGTTGGAATCCCTGCAACTCTTTCTCTGCAATCATAGCAAGCTTGAACAAACGGTTGACAGTAGTAAATTCTTTATAATAAACAATATCCTGAATTGCACGCCTCAACAAACCATAAAAATGACAAATTGTATCCTCTATGTCCTCTACAAGCATGCCACCTATCATACCTTTCTGAAGCTCTTCGTAATATTCCTGGACCTTAATCATATCACCTTGATCTAAACACTGCAATTTCTTACGCAAATCATGTTGGTAGGAAAGAGGAACAAATCTATTACGCATAGCTTTTTTTAACCTATCCCATATACCAGGTTGTAAGCAGGTATTACCAAGTTCATTCCACCAAATTATCGCAAAATACTTGAGCACACTACTAGCTTGTCTACCCTATGTATCTCAAGAACTAGGTGTGAGTTAAACTTTTGTTCCACTATCATCTCCCAATCAAAGTATGCCTTGGCATCACAACCTCCAGAAAATGATGGAATACTAAATTTGACTTTAGCGAAATTATTACCTCTCATACTTTGACCATTCGTTGATGTAGTTGTTCTTCTTCATCGAAGTCATGCTTATCATCTCGAAGAGGTGGTAGATGGCCCTTGATATCGTCAAGTCTGTCGGTTATAGGGCTAACCATCTTTTGATACGCTCAATGGAATTGGTTATGTTCAACTTGTCAAGTAGCCCTTCCACCATTTTCATCGCTTGGTCTATCGAACCCTACTTTAGATTGTTCTGGTACCACATTAAAATTTCTTCAGATTATCAAGTCTGCCGGGAATTTGCAAAACAAACCACGTACCTCATCCAGTCCGAGTCTGATTTGGGCCTTGGCCTTTGTAATTGTGTTATGGGCTAAGCCCAAGCGGGTGGGCGCCCTAGGGCAACCCTAGGACATCTCTAATCATTTTTATTCAATAGCCATCATAGTTTAGAGTCGGGTTTTGCTTAGATTATTTATGTCATTGCAGTTTCATCACTAGTTTGGTTTGTGGAACCCCGATCTCTAGTTCCGAATAACTCATTTGCAATTGAATTGCAGTCTACCTTGTTCTTACCTATGTTCTTCGATTCGCATGTAGGGATTAGTGGTAAGGTGAACCGGTCAGTGCACAGTTGATAACCAGAGGAGACGTGGTGCTACGATTGCAGGGTTCAGATCGTGTTGATCGAAAACTGGATCGTCTGTGTCAAGTTTTCGTCAAATCAAGAGTTATCCATACCTATCGGAAGATCGAGACCTAGTTCCTCCTGATAACCCATATTTTCCTTCAAAGTTGGAACCGGGTATGGGTAGTATTGGATAACATATCACTCATCTCCTATCCTATTTCATATTATTTCCTACAAATTGGATTCAGGAACGAATATCTATGTGTATATCTAATTCATAGATATTAAATATAGGAAGCAATTAAAGTGTTATAACACATACATAAAGGAAAAAATATATAATATTACATGTAAGCTCGTAAAATAGTGATCTACCAATCTTTTACCATGTTTGTAGGTGAAATTTATAATAGATTTTCGTATATGTTTTATAAATATGGGGCATACGAGCGGATACAACTCTTCATGTATCCCAACCCATATGTTTTACGGATTTGGATTCGGATCGAATATCGTGTATCCTATTTTCTCTGTGATATTTTTTCGCAAGCCTCGGGTCAGGCGGGCGGTCAGAAAATACCCGTTCCATTTTCACCTCTACTTATACCTAGTTTTACTTTATTTTTATGTAAGTTTGACTATATACATTGTAACTGTAATTTGCTAGTAATCGATGCAATTTACTATAATTTACTGGTCAGCAATAAAATCATGATGGATCATTCAATACTGGATTTGATCCTTTTTGAAAACATATTTTACAAATAGACCCTTGAAAAACCTTATTTCAAAAATGGACACTTTTCGCAGCGTCAACGTCATTGACACCATGGTCTGCGCTAATGTCATTGGCACCGTCCCCTAGCCTCCCTGTAGGACCTCTGGCACTAATGACATTGATATCGTCCCTCTTCATAAAAGTGACTTAGCTTCCACAGCCTATCAGGTGGGCCGGGTCCGGGGGCATTCTCTAACCCCTGTCCCCATATACCCACGGGCCCCCGTGTATAGCGTGCATACACAATTACACACATCGTTGTAGAATTTTTTTTATTTTTAATTTTCTTTATTAAAATATTTACAAAAATAATTTTTTATTTTAAAACTTTGCAAATCTAGTCGCCCATCGCCCTTCGGGAGGGCGTTTTTTAAAAGACCGTCCTCCCAGAGGACGATTTATCTAACGTGGCAGACGGCCGTTGGCCCTCGGCCAACAGCTGGCCAACGGGGGAGGGAAAATTTGCAGGCGGCCCCCTTGCCGCCCTTCGGGAGGGCGTTTTTTCACTATTGGGGACCGCCTGCAAAGGGCGGTGATGGCAGCCTGGCTTTTTTGCAGGCTGCCCGCCCCCTTGCCGCCCTCTGGGAGGGCGTTTTTTAACTATTGGGGGCCGCCTGCAAAGGGCGGTGAGGGCGGCCTAACTTTTTTGCAGGCGGCCCCCTTGTCGCCCTCTGGTAGGGCATTTTTCCACTATTGTGGGCCGCCTTCAAAAGTGCGGTGAGGATGGCCTGGCTTTTTTGCGGGCGGCCCCCTTGCCGCCCTCTGGTAGGACATTTTTTCACTGTTGTATGGTATAATATTGAACTATTAGTTTAAAAAATTAAGTAAATCATCGTTTTGAGTACGAACAAAATAGAAAGAATTTTTTAAAATGTAAATGATTTATTGTTAACTCGGATGGGAGCCCAAGGAGGGGTTTTTTCATTGAAATATTGAATTGATTGTTAAAAAAATTAGGTAAATCATCATTTTAAAAATGAACAAAATAGGAAGAATTTTGTAAAATTGCAAGGATTTATTTTTCACTCAGATTGGAGCCCGAGGAGGGGGTTTTCTATATCAAAATATTGAACTCCTCATTCCAAAACTTCGGTAAATCATCGTTTTGAAATGAACAAGATGGGAAGAATTTTGTAAAAATCCCACGATTTATTTGTCATTCGGATTAGAGCCCGAGGAGGGGTTTTTCACCTCTAAAGTATAATTCTCGTGTATGTTGAATTATATAATCATGTACACAATTGAAGGTAGAATTTATGAAAATATAAGCACGTACTTATAAATTATAAGGAATACAACGTATCGGGGCATAAAAGGAACTTTGCAAATCGAAACGATACAATCCGATTAATTTATAATGTGTGACACATAGAACAACACACCATCATAATTGAACATTATTATGATAAGAAAGTTAAGAAGTGTCTTGGATACACGATACAAATTTGTGGGTCCTGACGAATTGAGCTTGAGCTTATCTACCGACCCCTTCTACGTCGTTCAACGTGAATTGCATTTTCGTGCTCCTTCAATCACTGGTACTCTACTTGTGTTTCAGACTCAGTTATCTTTTGGCCATGATATGTTGGATTGACATTGTCGATCCACAAAGTGAATCCGCACCTCCTTGGATTGCCCTGAGAAATAAACGTAGTTAGTAAGTTAGGGTAGTAATATTATGCAGATGGTAGCGAAATTGGAAAAATGTAAGACGTACAACGAAGTTGTTGTCTACGTTGGGGCAGACCAAATATCTCCTACCAAATGTTTGTTCTGCAAAGGAGGTAGCCACTTGGCAGTGATATCTACAACCACACTTTGGACGCTCCGACCATTTAGGTAAACTAATGGATTGTTCCTCCAGTCTAAGCTTGCAATTTGTACTCGACGTTTGTATCTCAGGTTGCGTTATCGTTTGACTGATGAAGTAACTCTGACCGTATCGATCCACTGTACGAATTGACATTTCCTTACATCCTCCTATTTGTACAATTTTGTAAGAAGAGGTAAGTGTAGGAAAGTAGCGATTAGCGGTACCGAAAAAGATCATACTTATGACAAAATTGTCATCGACAATGTTAGGACACACAAAGCATCTTTGTCCTTGAGTTCGTTGTCTTACGGACCTTATTACCTGAGGACGGTCACCATAATGACACTCTGGACGTTCCCGCCATGTGGGGAGTCCCAGGGATTTACCTGCCATTCTAAAGCTTCTGTAGCAATTCGGCGTTCATGCTCATCCTTTCGCCTAAGGTAGTCCGATCTTGTTTCACTACATGAATATCCACGTGTTCCATCGTTTTGTGGGTTCTCTGTATCTACCCGCTCAATGAAGTTGCACACCATACGATATGTCTGCGTAAGATGTTATGATAGCACAGAAAAGCGTTTTATGTATTGATTATAGTTATTTGAACTTGGAACAAATGAATCATACCTGATCAATGTTTGGGCATTGGAAGAATCTCCTGCCCTGAGTTTCTACCATGAGGGATGACTTAAGTATGCATCGATCCCCACAAGCGCACAACAGACGGTCACACCATGGGGGAAACCAATCAGTGAGAAGATTGCTTCGCCAATTGAGACGCTCAACAAATGGAGCTTCCATTCTCTCTAGATTCGTGGGAATTTGAAAGATGATATGAAGAACTTGCATTCGGCTTGTTTATTTTATAGTGGAGCAACCAGTGCTAGAACAGAACATAATGAGAGCCAATTTTTTCCACTATATGTGACAACACGAGCACCGTGAGCAGGATTTACTTTATCTTAGAAAGCAATGCCAAAAGTTGATCTTGATAACTCGAACTGGCAGTGTGTCCGTGTACTGTGGTTTACTGTGAGAGCCAAAGTAGTTGGTGTAGGGTTTCTGCAGCGTACCGACGACACGAGCACACGCGAGCAGGAATTAATTTACCTAACAAAGTTGCAAGGAAGTTGATCTTAACAACTTGAGCTGGCATTGTGTTTGTGTACTGTGGTATACTGTGTGATGTAATGGACCCAAACCTCAAGTGCCGAAAGTTTGTTGTCGTACGCATAAGTAGTTGCAGCAGCGTATGGACGACAGGAACCATATATATTAATGGGTAAAGACAATGGAACTGTAGTAGTAACTGCAAAAGTAGGATTGGTCCACAGAACTATAAACCAAAAGAATAGTGTGTACAAGCACTCAAGAGGTGGACCACTACTACCGAGCCCTCTTACCCCTGTCCCTCCTACCCTGGGCCCTAACGTGTCCCTAGGAGTACGTCAGACGGTCTGGTGGTACAGCACGGCCTGCCCATCCCTCCAGTATTGGTGTGACCGGTGGCTGCTCCTATGTCTGCGATGGTGGAGCTCCACCAAGCTATGAGGAGCCAAGTATCTCCTGGTCTGTCGTGCCCTCCAAGTCGTCGTCGTAGAAATGGTCGCTAGGACCAGAGCCGCCAGCGTGTGAGGAAGAGGCTCCTGCACCAAAGATCCCCGCTTAAAACCCTGTGGGAGAAAGAACATAAGGTTCATCGAGGTAAATAATACTTGTAACAACGAGTACAATTAACATAAGTAACGAATGACACACACTCACCTAGAGGGACTCGCGGCTGCATGTATGGATGAGGGATTGACGCTGTGTGTGACAAAGTGCTAGCTCCGGCAAAGGCGTTGGAAGGCAGAGGGGGACCTGTGAGCCATGCATTTTGTTATGACGTGGTCATGTTACCGATACTAAATCAGATATTATGGAACTAACCTCTGGGCGGAGCACTACCATGGGAAGCCGCTGTTGTAGGTCGCACAACTTCGGCCGTAGGGGCACGTGGACGTGGTAGTGCTGGACTAGCTGGAGGTACCACGTCCACAGCGTTGCGACAAGAGAAGAAGCACATGACAGTGCTCATCGTGGACTGCATCCGGTCGAACGTCAGCCTCTGCTCAGTATCACTTAAGTATAAGCCAGCGTCCAACCCTACCACCAAGTTAATATCAGCATTGACAGCTCATGCGGCGTCGGCCTATTTAGGACATAAGTAAGTGTGGAGATTATGGGTACCGTATACCCACACGGCTAGCTTATCCGACTTACTATAAAAGATAGGTTATGTCTCATGATTATATAAACCGGCTTAGGACTTGAGTATTACGTTACCATTGTAATAAAGTAACAGCTTATAGTCCAAAGTTGGTAAGATTGAGGAGTCCGATGTTGTATGTGACTAGGTCTCCAACTTGTAAGCCTATCCTCCATGACTATATAAGGAGGGTAGGGCATCCCTTGAGGGATAGAGAATCAGAGAATGAGAATACACGAACACACAAGATCAAGAGATCGTGAGATCAATAAACCACTTGGCGGATCAAATCCCTAAAACAGGAGTAGGGTATTACTTCTTTATAGAAGGCCTAAACATGTCTAAACCCTTGTGTCTACTAACCCATCATGCTTGGCGCTTGACTGCTACCCCCAATTTCTTATTGCCGAAACCAAGTTTCGATAGTTGGCGCGCCAGGTAGGGGCAGTGCGTCAAGTTTTCTTCTTCATCTCGCTGACCATCGCGATGGGATCTTCATCAGGCATCGATGACTTCGCTTTCCCTCCGGGGCAGGCGTTCCGCTTCGGCAGCCTCGACTTCATCACCAACAATTTCGGCAAGATTTCTCTCCTTGACTCAGATACGAACAAGTCGGGAGGGGAAAACCACTCGGCGCCGTTAGGGTTACCGGACGATGCTAAGATCTATCACAATCATCTATCTTCTGGGTTGGAATCGATCCACTTGGGAGAATCTTCTTCATCATCACCATGCTCCGGTCCGAGCTCAAGGGAAATTGCCGTCATGATTCAATCGCTCGGGTCATGCTCATCTACTGAAATCGCTGATTACCTCAGCTCTTTTGACTTCGACGACCTCTACGACATCTCCACAGACGAATTCAACGACTCCGACTTCAACAAAGACTACGATCCGATGTTCTTCGACGTCCTCATGGCCGAAGTAGCCGAGACCGACTTGGCCATGGCCTGAAGGGTTGCAGAAGAGGAATGAGCCAGGCTCGAACAGGAGCGCAAGCGTTTGGAGGAGGAGAACAAGCGCAAGGAGGAGGAGCTCACGCAGAAAGAAGAAGCCGACAAGAGAAAACGAGATCTGAGGTCAACTGGACGCTTCGTTCGCGAGGCCATACTTCAAACACGAGTCGACAACACCAACATCTTCCTCATGCCTCAATAGAACGCGGTCGCGGCCCTCACCCTCATCGACACCGTCATCGAAGTGGCACCCCCTGCAGTAACACCGATTCTGGACAAGGTCAAGACTATCATCGCAGCCACAGCCGTCGGCGTCCCTACAAGCTCCGCGCGGAGAGCTACCGAGTCCATCGCCGAAACACCCGAGGGCAGCCGCCTACCACCGATGCGATCCAAAGACTACCGGAGACTCGAGCCAAGCAAGAGACCTGAGTTGAGCAAGACGCCCGCCAAGTCCAAAGGCCCTCGTCATTACGTAGCATGGAAAAGCATCAAGAACAATCGGCCGACTCTCATGAGAGAGGTCACGGTCAACCACCCGTCCATGATCGGATTCGTCATGACTACAACTCCAACTGCCAAAGCAGCTCGCGAAGACCCCCACCGAGTGACTTGAGGGAGGTGCTTGACCGGCATCATCGTAAGCGCAACAGGCCTCATTATGAAGACCGAAGGAGCTCACCCGACAACTACGACGATGGAGTGCCCGCGTTCACCCGAGACTTGCGTCGAGTGGATTGGTCGAGTGGTTTCAAGCCCACAGGGATTGACAAGTACGACGGCAAAACCAACCTTGAGTCATGGTTAACCGTTTACACCCTCACCATCTGCGCAGCAGGAGGAGTAGCAAGGCCATGGTGAATTACTTGCCCGTTGCTCTCGCCAACTCAGCCAGGAACTGGCTCACAAGCTTACCAAGAGGTTCGATTGATTCATGGAGCAAGCTTCAGGACCACTTCATCGCCAATTTCCACAGTGCTTTCAAAAGGCCCGGGACCCACTTCGATCTCTACAACGTGATTCAAAAGCCAGACGAGTTGTTGAAGGACTACATCCGGCGTTTCTCATAAAAGCGAAACAAGATCCCCAACATCACCGACGATGTCATCATAGCCGCATTCCAGAAAGGCGTCCCCGACGAGTTGCTGATCGGCAAATTCGGGCGTAAGCCGCCGAAGACGGTCAAGAAGATGTTTGAGACAGCCAACTCCTACACCAAATCCGACGATGCAATCAAGGCCTCACGGTAGGACAGGCACGACAAGCAACCCAGGAGCAGCTGGCGCCCCAAGAAGGACAATGGTAATGGCAACAACGGCCAAAAAGATCGCAAGCGTAAGCCCGAGGATCTGGTCGCCACGACGTCAAACTACCAAGAATAGCGTCCCCGAGTTGCCGCCTACGACAAGATCATGAACGCCCAATGCACTCATCACCCGAATCACAAGCACATGGCCAAAGATTGTTTCATCTACAAGCAGTTCGCCGAGCAGTATGCAGGTCAACTACACCAGAAACCGTCAGACGGAAACGACACTTCGGGAACCATGAGGGACGACCCGGTTGGTAGCTCAGAGCCTTTCCAAGATCACAGGGCTGAGTTAAACCACATATTTGGGGGACCACTAGCGTACGAATCCAAGAGAAAGCAGAAGCTGACCGACAGAGAAGTCAACGCAGTACAACCCGAAGTCCCACACTACTTACGATGGTCGGAGGTGGCTATCACGTTCAATCGCTCGGATCACCCTGACCGAGTGGTTCACCCGGGGTGGTATCCCCTGGTACTAGACCCGGTGGTTTGCAACATGAAACTCAAGCGCATCCTCATCGACGGCGGTAGCGCCCTCAACATCCTTTTCGCCAAGGTGCTGCACGAGACGCAAATCCCAAGAGCAGAATTGAAGCCGAGTTCAGCCCCCTTCCATGGAGTCATCCCAGGGCTGTCATCTACGCCACTCAGGCACATCACCCTTCTGGTCACCTTCGGCACTCGGGAAAATTTCCGAACAGAAAACATCAACTTTGAGGTTGTCGACTTCGAAGCAGCTTACCATGCAATCATCGGACGACCTGCGCTCACCAAGTTTATGGCGGTACCATACTACACTTACCTCATGATGAAGATGCCCGGTCCCAATGGAGTTATCTCCCTGCGCAGCGACATCAAGCAAGCCTTCACCTGTGACAAAGAAAGCTGCGACATGACCCAAACTCGTGAGAGATTACGTGGCCAACAAGAGATCTGACTGGCTGCATCGACATCTGGAGAAGGCGAGATTCCCACGAAGAAGATAGCCAAGTCGGGAGAAGGCGACGCCAAGACAAAGAAGATTCCCCTTGATCCCTCTGATCCTTCAAAAACTGCTGTAATAGGCGTCGAGTTACACCCCAAATAGGAAAACGTGCTCGTCACCTTTCTTCAAAATAATAAAGATATATTTGCTTGGAAACCGTCTGATATGCCGGGTATTCCTAGAGAGGTGATCGAGCACTCATTAATTGTCAAAGATGACGCAAAACCTGTGAAACAACGACTCCGCCGTTTTGCCCAAGATCGAAGGGACGCTATCAAGGAAGAACTCGCCAAGCTCTTGGCTGCTGGATTCATCAAGGAAGTTTACCACCCCGACTGGTTAGCTAACCCGGTCCTGGTTCGGAAGAAGACAGGACAATGGCGCATGTGCGTGGACTACACCGACCTCAACAAGTCTTATCCCAAGGATCCTTTTGGATTGCCCCATATTGATCAAGTCATCAACACAACAGCCGGCTGCAAGCTTCTAAGCTTCTTGGATTGCTACTCGGGATATCACCAAATCAGCCTGAAGGAGTCCGACTGCCTGAAGACATCATTCATTACCCCGTTCGGAGCTTATTGTTACGTCTCGATGCCCTTCGGCTTGAAGAACGCCGGAGCTACTTATCAGCGTATGATTCAGAGATGTCATCAGATCCAACTCGGGGAAAACATGGAAGCCTACGTCAACGATGTCGTCATCAAGACCAAGCAGAGAGAAGACCTGATCGCTGATTTAGAGGAAACTTTCGCAAATATTCGGGCCTTCAGAATGAAGTTGAACCCGGAGAAGTGCACTTTCGGTGTGCTGTCAGGCAAGCTACTTGGCTTTATGGTGTCTCATCGCGGCATTGAAGCAAATCCAGAGAAGATCAATGCTATCCGGAATATGAAGCCCCCGAGTACCCAGAAGGACGTCCAGAAGCTTACTGGTTGCATAGCGACGCTGAGCCATTTTGTTTCCAGACTTGGTGAACGAGGCATGCTTTTTTTCAAGTTGCTGAAGAAGAAGGATGATTTTAAATGGACCACAGAGGCCCAAAAAGCTTTTGAAGACTTCAAGGAGTTCCTCATAACGTCACCCGTGTTGGCGTCACCTCACCCTCAAGAGCCTTTGTTGCTTTACGTTTCCGCAACTCAGCAGGTGGTCAGCACGGTTTTGGTCGTTGAACGCGAGGAAGAAGGACGAGCACAAAAAGTTCAAAGGCCGATCTACTTCACTAGCAAGGTGCTGGCCGGATCCAAAACACGTTACCCCCAGGTACAAAAATTACTTTATGGAGTCCTAATTACTGCCAGGAAGTTGTCCCATTATTTTCAGAGTCATTCGGTCACCGTCGTCACGTCCTTTCCACTCGGCAATGTCATCCATAACTGGGAGGTTACTGGGCGCATCACTAAGTGGGCCTTGGAATTGATGCCACTGGATATCACCTTCAAAGCCAGAACGTCTATAAAGTCTCAAGTTTTGGCCGATTTTGTGGCCGAGTGGACCGAGCGTCAAGAAGATGTACCTAGGGAGGAGCTGCAATATTGGACCATGCATTTTGACGGATCTAAACGAGTCACTGGCTTGGGAGCGGGAGTTGTTTTGATCTCCCCGACTGGGGAGAGGCTACGGTATGTTCTTCATATCCACTTCCCTTCCTCACATAATGTAGCCGAGTATGAAGCTTTACTTCATGGCCTACGAATCGCTGTCACTTGGCATACAACAGATGATTGTACGAGGAGATTCCCAGCTGGTGGTCAATCAAGTAATGAAGGATTGGCCTTACTTGAATGATAATATGGAGGCCTATCGACAAGAAGTTCGCAAGCTTGAGGACAAGTTTGACGGACTGGAATTATCTCATGTCTTAAGGCACAATAATGAGGCGCCAGACGAATTGGCGCAGTTTGGGTCCAAGCGAGAAGCAGCCCCAACTGACGTTTTTGTAGAACACCTCTACAAGCCGACTGTTGTTAAGAAATCAGTCCCTAACGAAGAAGCTACAGACTAGGTTGCCATGCTCGACGCCGACTGGAGGACACCGTTCATCAAGTTTTTGACTCAGCAAGAGCTACCCGAAGACCGAGATGATGCAGAGCGAGTCCGACGTCGCGGTCGGAGCTATGTCATGGTTAATTCGGAACTATACAAGAGAAGCCCTTCTGGAGTTTTGATGAGATGCGTCACACCTGAGGAGGGACGACAATTGTTGCAGGATATCCACTCGGGAATTTGCTACAGTCATGCTGCAGCGCGCACTTTGGTGGGCAAGGCTTACAGACAAGGCTTTTTCTGGCTCACGGCGATGTCCGACGCCGACAAGGTGGTCCGCACATGTGAAGGTTGTCAGTTCTTCGCTCGGCAAAGCCATGTTCCAGCCCAGGAGTTACAAACAATCCCCTTGTCATGGCCTTTCGCGGTGTGGGGGTTGAATATGGTTGGTCCTTTTAAGAAGGCTCTAGGAGGATTTACACACTTATTCATCGCAATTGACAAGTTCTCCAAGTGGATTGAGGCTAAGCCGGTTACTACAATAACTACGGATAAGGCGCGAGATTTTATATCGCAATTGACAAGTTCTCCAAGTGGATTGAGGCTAAGCCGGTTACTACAATAACTACGGATAAGGCGCGAGATTTTATTTTAAACATTGTGCATCGGTTTGGTATTCCTAACAGGATTATAACAGATAACGGGACTCAGCTCACTGGAGGCGTCTTCAAAGAATTCTGCGAAGATTTCGGGATCAAGATTTGCTATGCGTCGGTGGCACACCCCAGAAGCAATGGACAGGTCGAACGCGTCAATGGTATGGTTCTTCAAGGCATCAAGGCCCGGGTGGTTGACAGGCTAAGTCCTTATGCTGAAAGATGGGTTCAAGAGTTGCCTTCGGTATTATGGTCGTTACGGACTACACCCAGTCGGGCTACTGGCCAATCACCATTTTTCTTGGTTTATGGAGCTGAAGCAATGTTGCCGAGTGAGATGGAGTTCGAATCTCTTCGAGTTCGCAGTTTCAACGACGAACGATATGATCAAGACAGAGTCGACGATCTGACCCGACTGGAAGAGGCTCGTGAGGCCGCATTGGTTCAGTCAGCAAGATATCTTCAAGGACTTCGACGTTATCATAATCGCAACGTTCGGTCATGAGCTTTTATTGTTGGCGATATGGTTTTATGGAAGATTCAGACTACAAAAGATAGACACAAGTTATCTCCACTATGGGAAGGCCCTTATATAATTGCTGAGGTCACTCGGCCAGGAGCATGTCGTTTAAAGCGTGAAGATGGGACCATGGGGGAAAATTCCTGGAATATTGAGCACCTTCGTCGATATTATACCTAGATTTATTGTATCATGTCCTTCTCGACTGCCGACTTCAAGTAAGATGACTTCTTGAGTTGTTAGTCGGGGGCTATACAAGTCAATAAAGTGTGATGTTTCTTTTAACTTGTTCATACTTAGTTTATCATTGTTCAGTGTTCTGGTTTGAGTTCAGTAGATAAGGACTGAAAATTTTTTGATGACCTAATCAGATAAGGACTGAAAATTTTTTTGAAAATTTTTAAGAAATTAAATACGAAGACTCAGATTAGAGAATGAACATAAATAAACTGAGTATCTACAAGTTAAATTACAAGAGTTATTTACATCAGAGCAGTTATTCTTGAAAGTTTTCAACTACATCAGCAGTAATCTTTTTGGCCGACTCCTGTGCTTCATTTATGAGCTCTATAGCTTGTTCATTAGTGGTACCGTCAGCAAAGCCATCTCCTATGGAGTTTATGTCTACTCGAGGATAGAGCGACTTTGTCATTGTTAGGGTATGGCTAGCACTCATGACGACAGCATCAGTGATATTTTCTATGTACTTCTTCGGCACTGTCCTAAGTTTATCAAAGACTTCAACAGCATCCAAAGAGCTTGTCCCGAGGCCGTTCTCATAAAGGGCTGATAGTATTGGCGTTGCAGCATTGGTGATGTCATCTCTGACTCTTTCGGCTCTTCGGACTTTTTCAGCAAAGACTTCAAATTGAGCATGGGATTTAATCTTATTAGCTACAAGTTTGATATGATTCAGATCACACGAATAATCAAGATCAGATAGATCAAGGAGTATGAGTTTCAGGGGTTACCTTCGATTTCCTCTAAAGCTTTGTTTTTGTCAGACTCGAGTTTGGCATTATCAGTCTCTGCTTTCTTTAGTTGCGCCTTGAGGGAATCAATTTCAGATACGTTGGCTATAGCATGAAGATTTGGAATTGTCAGGATCGAACAGATTATACAAGAGCAAGACAAGTTGGTTTTTATTACCTCCGATTGAACCGCGGAGTTCCAGGTTCATATCTTGAAGCTTGTTGATTTCTTCCCGCAAGACGACCTCTCTAGCTGCCGCTTCTTCTTTGGCTTTTTTGAGATCTTGCTGAATATTTTCCATAGAGTTGACATGAAGTACCAGCTTCTCGAGAGTGTCTGATTTAGCCATTGAGCGGCGATGTATTCTCTGCATTATAAAGATTGAGTCAGTTGATTATACAAGACTATGCGGTTGAGATATGAGGGATTTACTCATACATTCATTAGCCGGGTTGGTTCAGTAAGGCTGGCGACGAGCATATCGCGTTCTTCGGCTTCTTTTTGTTTATTCAATATAATGCCCTGCCTTTTGCCTTCAGCATCTCGCCACTCAATTTTTATTGGAGGCACTGAGTCTTCTAAGGACTTCAGTCGGGTGATCTCCTCCTCTTCGGTTGTTTGCTCTAAGGATGATGTATGAGGATAAGGGTAAGAAGGTATGTTCAAGACAAGAGTCTTGGCGTTATCAAAAGTTACCTGTCCTTGGAGTTGGGTCTTCAACTGGTGTTTCTTGACTGCACGAACTTTGTTTGTCCTTGTCCGGCTGGTTTCTAGTCGGGGTGTCCTGGCTAGCAGTCGGGGGCTCTTCTACGAGGATGTCCTCACTCGGAAGAGGGTCCTGAGACCCTTGTTCTGCAGATGGGCTTATTTTTTCTGTCTGCCCGGTGGGATCTATATCTTGAGGTTTTCTGCCGAAGAAGATAAAAGATGATTAAGACGAAATCAAGTGGGTTTTTTCAACAAGAAGATGAATTCGATTAAGTAAGAGATACCTGTTGGACTTTCTAATTTTTGGGGCTGATCTCGTGGATGGCCTGGGAGAACTTATGTTAGCCTTCAGACTTTGGATTTCTTCAGTTTCTTCGTCCGAGTCATCCACGACCAGCCTCCTTTTGCTAGCGTGTTTGCTGGTCTCTTCAACAGCAGCAGCTCTTTTGCTTCTAGTTTGCGGATTGATTTTTGGGTCGCCAGTTGGCTTCTTGGTAGTTGGCTGGGCAGTTGTATCTTCATGAAAAACTTTGTATGGCCTAGAGATGATCAGAGCATTTCCCTGCAAACAAGCTTCTTAAGGTTCGTTGAATAATATGGACAATGAGGAATAATTTATGATGCGAAGTCTACTTACCGGAGGAGATGGTCGAAGAAGACTAAATGGAGCAACCGGCAGCTTATTGCTGTATTCCACTACGATTCCAGAAGAGAAGATTTTGTACATGCGAGAGCACAAAACCTGGAAATTCAGGGATTCGTGATCTTCTCGGTTGGGGTCACTCTGGCCTTTGTATTCAAACGCTGGCTTAGACCTTTCTTTGATGGGAGCCAGTCGGCACTTGATGAAGTGCCGGGTGATCTGTTCTCCTTGGAGGCCCTTATTCTTCAGCTCGAGGATTTTAGCCAAGAGGTTGTTCGCTTCTATCCAGTCTTGACCTTCTGGCATGGTCTTCCAGTTGGCTCGTTGGATTGGTGGGAGGCCGATAAAATCAGGCAAGCTGGGGGCTGGGTTTGAGATATAAAACCAGTTCGCATGCTAGCCCTTGTTGGAGGATTTCAGGGGAAGAGGGAAATAATCTTTGTGGAGAGTACCGCGAAGTTGAAAACCGATGCCACCAACAATATAGGGATTGTCTTTGGTTTGGTGTGCCTTGAGAGAGAACATACGGCGGAAGAGATTGAAGTGCGGATAGATGCCCAAGAAAGCTTCCCACATGTGGATGAAAATGGCAATGTGCAGTATGGAGTTTCGGTTCAAATGATAAATTTGGAGACCGTAGTATTCAAGGACGGCATGGAAGAAGTCAGAAGTAGCAAGACCAAATCCGCAATAGAAGAAGTGGGTGAAGACTACGATCTCACCGGTGTTTGCGGTTGGGAACTCTTCGCCTAATGCCGGGCGCCAGCCAATGATTTCCTTGGCCGGAAGAACTCCGTCCTTCACCATTTCCCGCAGTGTCAATTCCTTCACATCTGAAGTTGCCCATTGGTTGAAGGGGATTTCTCTCTCCTCTGCCATGGATGTGGATTGGGGGAAGTAAATCTGGAGCTGGGAGTGAAGATTTTTGGAGGAAATGTTGGGAGCTGGTTGCACGTGGTGAATCTGGATGGAGCAGTGAGCTTCAGGATGGATGGATTTAGATGCGCACGAGTTCTAGGTTTCTTCGGAAGAGCTTGTGAACAGGAGCGCGAAAGGGGAAATTTTCAGAAGATGAAGCGGCGGGGAAGACGACGGCGCTTCAGAGATTTTAGGGTATCACTAGGCTTTCTCGTGTTTGGGTCGAGACCCATGAGAAGCTTACAGCCCATAATACAGGTGTGGCTTGACATGTGTCTCTAGGGACTTAAGCAGATTTGCCTTGGCAATATGCACGTGTCTTATTATCCAATGCCTTCAATATCCTTTCATACAGCAGTTACACAACTTTTTGAGGGTTGGTACGATGCAACTTGGAAGGTAACAAACAGTAAAGTTTTTTATAACTGTCCTGGTAACTTTTTTATAGGTTGCAGGAGCTGTTTGGTTTTTTACTAAGCATTTGATTTTCTATTATATCAGTGCTGATTTGTCACCTTGGTGTGCTCTTTTTATTAAGACCAGTAGTATGGCTTAGGCTTTTTAATATTTTGGTCACATTTTTCAGATGACTGATAAATTTATTATGAGTTTATTAACTCGGATATTTTATTCCTGATGTTGGCTGAGTTGTATGCTCCGAGAGGACTCAGGCATAACGACTCGGATAAGCATGAGCTTGCCAGTACTCGGATTCATTATACATTATGCCTTGATTATAAGGCTATGTGTCATATGATTTTTTATGATTGCTTTTGGCTTAGGCTAGGCATTTATTTATATCACTCGGATGAGTATGATTATTATAGTTCTTGACTATATGCTCAGTTTGTTTTAACTAAACACATAGTCGGGGGCTACACCTAATTAGGTGCATCAGTCGATGCACCTAAATATATATTCTTAATAAATTTTTGCAATGATTTTCAGCCCTTCACAGCCTTTCTATTGGATGATAAAGCACTCGGGAGACTCAGGCAGAGATGATGGAAGCACTCGGCTAAGGAGGTACTCGGCTATGTATTATTCTGATTCGAGGCGAAGTTATCTCGTCGACTGTGAAAGACTCGGGGCCTACTTTGGAGATTATGGGTACCGTATAGCCACATGGCTAGCTTATCTGACTTACTATAGGGGATAGGTTATGTCTCATGATTATGTAAACCGGCTTAGGACTTGAGTATTACGTTACCATTGTAATAAGGTAACGGCTTATAGTCCAAAGTTGGTAAGATTGAGGAGTCCGATGTTGTATGTGACTAGGTCTCCGACTTGTAAGCCTATCCTCCATGACTATATAAGGAGGGTAGGGCATCGTGAGATCAATAAACTACTCGGCGGATCAAATCCCCGAAACAGGAGTAGGGTATTACTTCTTTATAGAAGGCTTGAACCTGTCTAAACCCTTGTGTCTACTAACCCATCGTGCTTGGCGCTTGACTGCTACCCTCAATTTCTTATTGCTGAAACCAAGTTTCGACAGTAAGCATGTCAGTACCAATTAGAGAAAAAATGAAGGAAGTGAGCAGAAGTTCGACGTACCCCCATGAAGTACTAGCGGCGTGGGGTATGCGTCCGTGCTAGCGGCAACGTGCCGCTGTGGGGCGGCTGGAGTGTAGATCCTACGGGCACGAGTGCGAGGTAAGTACCAGCGGAGGTAGTCACGGTAGTTGTCCTTTGTGTGTGGCCAGAGCTCATCGATCACCTCCTCTGGTGCTAACAGCCAGTCGTCCACGTACTGCTGTACGCGTGGAGCCCACAGTGTGCCGGCTTGCTGTCTCCGGCGAGTCAACCTGTCAATAGCAGAAACTTAGATAGCTCGATGAATGAAGTAACATCATATTTGTAATATGGACACTTTGTACTCACGAGTGGTCTCCAGGGAGGATGGTAGGTGCCATGTCTCCAAGGAAAACCTGCCTCAGGCCGAACTGCCTCATCACACGCTGCAGGCAGTGAGGCTCAACGAAGATGTCGAACACGGCAAAGTCGTGAGCCAGTACGCCCAATCATGTGTGCAGAAGGATGAAAGTCCTAGCGATGCTCTCGCTGCAACGGCCTCCTCCGTGTACGGCTCCCAGACGATATCGTTGGGCTGGAGACGGTCGAACTCGAACACGAAGTCTGGATAGCCCCGTTTCACCTGCACGTGGGCGTAACGACGCTGCAACATACAAATATGGTACACATGTAATTGAATGTTATGAACGAGCGTTAAAGAAAATGAACAGTGAAGTGTACAAAATTTGTACTTACCCCACGTCGACACCAGTACGTCCCCATCGTGGGGCCATCCTCTGGCCACTCTGCACTGCGACCTGTCCCATATGGTGCGTGGTCCACCACAGGCCGTCCTATGGCGAACCTCTCAGTTGCCCAAAGCTGAAGGAGCAGAGGGCAACCAGTGAAGACCGCTCCCGCATCGGTCTTCGTGCACACCTCACAGAGAGCACGGGAGGTGGCCGCTAGCACTGCAGATCCCCAGCTCCACCTAGACATGTTGCCTGGCTCAGCATCCGCGATGGCCCGTACATAGTGGATCAAACCCTTATTCAGCGTGCCCTGTAATGCTAGTGAACATCACCCATCCGAACAGCAGAGCAAGTACGCCTCTAGGGCGCGTCAGACCGATTACTCATCGGCGTCCGGGTGGAGCTGGTCAACCTACAATTATTAACCAAATATTAGTACAAATGAATAAATTGGTTCAAAAAACCATAAACTTACAGTGTACTGAAGCAACCAAGCCTTGCTCGGCCCGGTGGTAGTGTACGAGTGTAGGGCAATGGGCGGCGGGAGACCGGGAAGGCGCATCACGTGCGAGAAACGCTCCGTGATATCCTCCTTCCATCCACTAGCACTGTCTACAGGACAACCTGCGTCTCCTGCAAGTGGTAGCCCGAGAAGGTACGACACGTCCTGCAGTGTCGGTGCCATCTCCCCACAGGGAAGATGGAACGTGTGCGTCTCGGGCCTCCAGCGATCTACTAGAGCAGCAAGGAGTGATCGGTCTGCATCTCACCGCTTTGTTGGGTCTCTCTCGTCCGCCCCCGCCTCAACAAGCCTACAAAGCATTAGGAGGCCTGCCTCACGCAACCTGCGTAATGTAAACCTCAAACATTACTACTGATAAACTAGAGTCCAGTGAAATGTGCTGATAAAAAATTGGAACGAGGCATACCACAGAACGTGTCGCGGGTCGACACGGAACAACTGGTGTGAAGTACGTGGACGGAAGGTGCCGAGCTGCGCACCCTGGACTGCAGACAAGTACGAGCGGTGGTTCCTGTCAATGCCATGGTTCAAGAGCTCAGGTGTGTCATCCGCCATACTTGCATGCCAAAGAATGATTAGAAACACAGTAAATATTACTTAAACATAGTTAAGAACAATAGAAACAAATATTACTTCAGCACAATGCTATAGAGATTACAACAACATTACAATGCTACATCAAATTGTTCGCAACATTAGGATACAATACCGAAAAGTTCACAATACAATACTGGTGTACAATACCGGATACTTCATAGTTCACAAACAGTACAATTATAACAAGATTCATTGAAATTACATGATATGACTACTTAGTCTGAATACTCATTACGATACAATATCGATCTACTTCATGGTTCCCAAACAATATTAGACTATCGCATCGCCTGCCGCACGTGAATGCCTGGGACGTGCTCGCCTGGTTGTTGTTCCTTCCCGTAGTGGTCGCCTTCCATCACTTGCGTTTCCAGATGGACCGACATCCGTAATACTAGGACCTTCCACTGTCTTCGGGCATTTCTTGTAAGTATGGTCGTGCTGATCACACTTGCTACAACGTATAGTCCTACCACCAGCTTCGGCCTCGTCCATGTTATTTCTGATGCATCTTGTCTGACGCCGGCCCTTTTTCACCCTTAGCTTGGATGGATCTGGAATGTAATAAACTTGGGGCCTCAGAGTTGTGTAAGATCCTAAGATCTTGAACCCATATATTTGCTCACTCCATGTATAAAAGATTGCTTCTTTCCAAAAATAATGTGACACGTACACATCGGAAAGTATGCCACAATCACCAGCTGCAGCAAGTACATGAGAGCAAGGCAGGTGTCAAAGCTTAGGCTTTATACAGCTGCAACTGCATCCGCCATCCGCCTTAAGGACACATTCCTGCACGGCTTGCTTGCGGTAGACACCACGCTTGCTTCTATCAATACACATTATTTCATACCGATGTACTTTTATGCCTTGAGGAACGACTCTATGCCTTTGTGTCTTAGCTATTTTATCTTCCATGTACTTAGTCACTACACTGCCAAATATTATATTGTTATCTGCCATTGAGGGACCAATTTTCTTGTATCGATCCCTGAAGTAGGCCTGTGTGCCGTGAAGGATAAATTCGACAATACCAACCAATGGGAGTTCTCGCACTCCTCGCATTACCCAGTTGTAAACCTCGGCCAGATTAGTTGTCATTATGCCATATCGAGAACCATCGGTGTCATACAACAGAGACCACTTCTCTTTTGGTTCGTTCTCAATCCAATGAGTGAAATTTCGGATAGATGATCCCGACTTCCTTCTCATTGTGGGTGGGTCGTCATGTAGTGCACCAAGAGTTATGGGAGGCTCGTCAACTTCAGCTTGTGGCCAGCGAGATTGCTCGTTTGTTTACTTAGTTGTCAACACATCGAACCTTCTCCACAACTCATTAAATTTCTTCTCTTGATTCTATGCACAGAGCCTCTTGAAAAGATCCATCAGATGCTTGTTCCTGAATTGCTCGTAGAAATTAGCACCCATGTGACGTATGCACCACCTACTCAGAAGATCAGGCCACCTGGCTGGAATTTCCTTCTCATCCCAACCGTTCTGCAAGTAGTCAATAGCCTGCAACATGCCCGCATGATGATCATGTATAAGACAAACATTGGGCCTCATACACACGACTGCGATGTGCACTCTCTCCAGGAACCAGTACCAGCTTTCAGTGTTCTCACTCTCTACAAATGCAAAAGCTATAGGTAGCACCTGATTGTTTCCATCAGCTCCAATCGCTGTCAATATCTGACCTCTGTATTTACCGGTCAAAAATGTTCCATCTATGCATAGTACAGGACGACAATGCACAAAAGCGTTGATGCAAGCACCCAATGAGAAAAATGCTCTTTGCAGCACACTTTTGGTAGGATCATCAGCCGATTGAAATGTATGCATGTCATAGTAAGTATTACTATTCCTCTGGGCAATGCTGGCTAACAGACGAGGCAAATTATCATAAGATGCTTCAAATGTGTCATACCTCATCTCTAAAATCTTTTGTTTGGCTCTCCAGGGCTTGGCATAGCTTATGGTGTACTTGAATTTGTCTTTTATATGGCTAATAATTGATCTTGGTTCAAAGCCATTGTTGCAGACAACACTGCTATACATCTCACTTGCAACAAAAGCTGAAGTGATGTTGCAGTGATACTTCTCCACCCATTGTAAGTGGCACTGGTGCTCGGTCACAATGCTAACTTTCCAATAATCAATCCATTTACCCTTATATACATGAACACGCCATGGACAATCTTCCCTCACGCACCTCACTTCATACACATAATTGGTTGACTTGACCACCCTAAACTCTCTTTGCAATGAGACTTCCCAATGCTTCACCGCCTGCTTCATATTCTCCTTATGAGCATACCTAGCACCCTAAACTACCTCATTCTCCTTGTATTCCCAGGGTATATGATGACCCTCTAAGATAACAAGTCCTGAGAAGCCCTCTTTTGTCCAATCAGTGGGCATTACATCATTTTCCTTATCGGATGATACGTCGCCCTCCGCTTGCTCGTTATCCGAATCTTCCCTCTCCATTCCATCGACAATTGTACTGACTCTTTCCCCCTCATCGGCCACGCCCATGGCCTGCACCACCCTTGTTTGATTTTCCTCATTTTCCATCGATGGTCCAACACAATCCCCCACATGGCTTGGACCCTCAACATCTTCGGTTTCCATTGCAACATTTCTATCTTTTTTATGCACCAACACAAAAATTACAAGGGACCATGACCATTCAAAAGCCATGTCCACATACCGTCTCCAAGCATCAATGCTATCCATCGGCATTAGTTCCCAAAAATAACCTTCTGTTGCACGACTCACTACAACAGATACTGACATTGTATTGACTTTTGGGTCTATTCTAAATCCTCACAGCAACCAACTATAAATTGACTGAAATGTTATCTCGGCAGGCCTATCGATACCCTTCCATGTCATTCTAAAATCTGACAGATCAACACCATCTGGACCAAATCTAAGTTTGCCTTGACCGTGAACTAACTGAAATATGACCTTACTTAACATTGTGCCTAATAAAATAAAAAAACTAGGTTAATTAAGTTCGAAACATAATCACCAGATCTAATGTCGAATTCATCAATATGTACTACGTCCTAAGTTATATGGTGCTTCAGATGTACCATATAACTCAAATATATTGTACAATTTGCACTATGCCCTAAGTCTCAATTTCTATAAATGTGTCGTATACCTTTCTTCTTAAATTATACAAATATATATTGTGCTCCAGATCTACTAAAATATATGGCAATAAAACTAAAATGCTACAAAAATTTCTAAGACAATACAGTATAATGTATTTACCTTCTATGGAGTCAGCAAATCGGCAGGGCTTCGCCGCTTTCCTTCTGCTCCCCCTCACCCCTCTCTCCTTTTTTTTTTGGATTTTGAGTGAATATAATGAAAATTTGAAGAGGGAGAAGGGGCTTTATACACGAGGGGCCAAAAATAGTCCTCCCAGAGAGCGACAAGAGGGCCGCCTGCAAAAATGCCAGGCCGACCTCACTGTCCTTTTGCAGGCAGCCCGCGCACAATAAAAAACGCCCTCCCAAAGGACGACAAGAAGGCCGTCTGCAAAAATACAAGGCCGCCCTCACTGCCCTTTTGCAGGCGGCCCCAGCACAGTCAAAAATCGCCCTCCCAGAGAGCGGCAAGAGGATCGCCTACAAAGTTTTCCTCCCCCGTTGGCCGGCCGTTAGCCTCTGCCACGTCAGATAAATCGTCCTCTAGGAGGGCGATGGACGATTAGATTTGTAAATTTTTAAAATAGAAAAATATTTTTGTAAATATTTTAATAAATAAAGTTAAAAATAAAAAAAATTCCATCGTTGTAGACCACACAGCCCAGGTGAAAGCCCAACTATTGCAGCCCACTTAGTTATTGAAATATATATATACTAGCAAAACCCTTGGTCACATACATCAGCACTCCCGTCCAGTTCAGATCCAGGCGGCAGCCGCGCCGCCTCCAGGCTGCGTCGGTGCCGTCTTCAGGCCGCAGGACGCACCTCGCCGAGGTCCTCCCGTCCTCCACGACGACGGCCGCATCAAGCCGTCAACGCCGTCGCACGCCTCCTTCACGCCGCGCCGCACTGGCGCAGTGGCACTCTCTGCCTCTCTACACTGCACCACCGCATCCAGTTAACCATTGCCGCTTCCAAGCCACTCGCTCGTGCGGCAAAGCAAGACGACGACCGATAGCACTGCATCCGCATGCCTACATCTACTTGGATTCTTCTGCTCTTCTTTGTCGTGTTTGTTGCCATTTTTTTTTCTCATGTTGTTGGCTCGATGCAACTGATGCTTGCGAACAGAATCGTGTAGCTTGTGATTGATTGATTGATATTTGTGGCCGACTGGCCATGTACATACTCATGTGATTTATAAAGATCCATCACCATTTCTCTCAATATGTTGTTTCTAGTTTCTTTCTATGCCGGTTGTGCAGCCCTGTCGGAGCCCGGTGTCCCTCGTGGATCTCGGGGACGGGAGAAATCTAGCCCCGACGTCAGGGACGGAGGCGGACAGCGGGTGATTTCTGACTAGGTGGGGACGGGGACAGGGGAGCACTCCCCGACGGGGATGGCCCTGTTGCCATCCGCATCCACGGGGAGGTTAAAGTGGATACCGTCATATTATATCTAGAATGATGTTGGCGTCACGAGAAAAGTTTATTTTTAAATAAGTTTTTAAGGATCTATTTATAAAATAAATTTTTAAAAAATTATAAAATGTAAAAAGATCACTCATTCAATACCCATCGACTATTGCTGCTTCTCCTTGCATGCTTGTCTCTCTCCTACAGGTTTTGTTTGTCTCGTCTGGTGGTTGACCGAGGGAAAGCATACGGCTGCTACCGTGCGCTCACGGGGCTGGCGGCAAGTGAGCTCGGCAATTCGACCCCCTTAATTATTGCTTTCAAGCTTCGACACTGACTAGCATCTTAATGTGACATATGGTATGTTTAATATCATATTATTAGTTTAATAATGATGAAATCAATTTATAAGAATTTGTCCTTTGAATCATATCACTTTCCGGTTAAACTTTTTCACGAAACGAAAACGAAAGTGTAATTGGGTCCATCCATTTGATAGGCTAGGCTGCATGATTCTCAAGGGTTCTGTGGCACCCTAGCCTAATTGTGGCATGTGTGCCTCCAACCATATCACTCTTGTGATAACTTTTTTACACGAAACAAGAATAGAAATATAAGCGAAGTTAACCCTTTTATCTAAAACGAGAGAATGAAAGTGTAAGTGGCCCGTCCACCTATTCATAAAAAATTTTATGGGCTGGGCTGCACGGTAATTTACAATTTCACACTAAACAACATCGGTGTATTGTTTCAGGTGCATGCTATCGTTGCATGGTTTGCAGAAAAGGTTTTTATACAAAACGAGAATAGAAATGTAAGTGGTGTTAACCCTTTACACGAAATGAGAAAAAAAAGAGTAAGTGGGTCCGATCACCCATCGGATGGGCTGGGCTGCACGCTAATTTAGAATTTGATAGTAAACAGGCATGAGTGTATTATTTCAGGTGCACACTAACGTTGCATGGTTCACAGAAAATTGAAACAAAGGATGCCAGTAATTTTGGAAGAAGTTGTTTGTTGAGGGAGAAAAGGATATAGCAGTGAACTTCCCGAACGAAAGAAAAAATGAGCTCGTGACCGCTATGAAATGAAGATATATAAGAGGCCATTCTTTAGGATATTATAAATGGGGAACGTATTCTATGCATACAAGTCTTTTTATGTACATATCGTGCACACCAATTAATAAATTTCACCAAAAATTTTAAAAAATATATACATATACTTTTAGTAGTATTACATCTATGTGTAAAGTCTTATCTTCAAATTCATTATCTTTAGGGAGCAAAAGAAAAACAAAATTTTGACTCATTTACACTCTTAAAACCGTCAAAATTTTAATCTTTTTCGTTACGGATAAAATATGATGAATTTGAGATTAAGGATTTGCACATTTGTGTAATACTATTGGAAGTACATATACAATTTTTTAAAAAAATTTAATAAAAATTGTTAGTTGGTGTACACGGTGTGTACATGAAGAGCTTGTGTGCATAGAATATGTTTTGTTGTAAATGCTACTACCTTCATTCTAAAATAGAAGAGAGAGGTAGCTGTATATTTCGCCCCTTGTATATTATAAGGGATTATGCTATTTGTTTATTAAAATTTAGGAAGTAGCAAGATGGTATGTGATTGTAAAAAAGTAATAAACAAAAAAATAAAATTGTATAAAAGTTGATAGGTGAGGGAATAAAGTAGTAAACAAATGATTAGGTTGAGAATAAAATATATCTCAAGATTTTAAAATCTCTTATATTTAAGACTTGAAGGGAAAAATTCCTGATGTTATAGGACCGAGGGAGTCACTAATGGACAATCGATCTTTGTTCGATCGACAAAAACAACAAATATTTTGAATATTTAATGCATCAGTGCTAAAGAAGGTCTTTAGCACTGATTAAAACACCCAACGATACATTGCTATCTTTAGTATGGTCAACATTATACATTTATAGCTATATTTCTATACATTATTCTCTCTAAAAAGGTATATGGAAAAAAGATGAGAGAGAAAAATTATTTAGGAAAAATTAGGTACTTCAAAAAATTAGAAACATTTGGATAAAAATGTCTAAAAAAGACAACAAAGGAATAATATAGAAAATGAATATAAAAGAGTAGAAAACTAAGTTCATTTAAAAATCATTAAAAATAGTTAGAAATAAGTAGAATGCATTAAAAATATGTTTAACATTTTGAAAAAATTGTTAAAAATCATTAAAATAAGGATAATACATGAAAAAGTATAGTTACAATTTTTTAAAATTTCTTGAATTTATATATAATTAACCATGACTCCGTTTTAAGTCCATTTAAAACTCGTTAAAATCGTTAAAAATAAGAAGAATTCATTAAAACCATCAGTTTTCAGTTTAATTATGATATTTTAAATTATTATATGATTATTTAAGTAGTTTCACTTTCGTGGACTTTCTTTACATTTGTTATCTCCTGATGTAGATGAATCAGCAATGGATGTACACCGTGGACCGACGGTCGAAGTAGTTTATTGATGGCGTGCATTATTTTTTGAGTGTAACCAATACCTACAAGCCTAAAGGTTTTATATGTTATCCATGCAAAAAGTGCAAAAACCAAAAGGAGTATTTTACATCAAGATCTTTTAATATCCATTTGTTGGAGTCAGGATTCATGCCTAGCTATAATTGTTGGACCTCACACAAAGAGTTTGTTGTTGCAATGAAAGAAGATGAAGAAGACAACGACAACATTCCGAACTGGGCTCAATACGATGGATTTGCAAAAAATACAACAGGCAAGGCGGACAAAGTTGTTGAAAATAACAGTGCGGATGATCTTGGTCAGATGTTTTGCAACATAAAGAAGGATTGCGAAAGTGAAAAGGAGGTCCAAAAATTGGAGCGGATGTTAGCGGACCACAAAACGTCTTTCTACCAGGTTGCGAACAAGGGCACAAAAAATTGGTATCACGCTGGAATTCTTATAATGGAAGGCAAAAACTGGTGTGACTAACAAAGCATTTTGCGAGTTATTGAAACTCGTAAAGAATATTCTTTCCGAGGGAAACGAATTGCCCGAAACAATGTACGAAGCTAAGAAGATAGTCTGCCCTCTAGGACTAGAAATCCAGAAGATACACGTATGTCCGAACAATTGTATCCTCTATCGCGGTGAGGAGTATGAGAATCTAGAAGCATTCCCGGTTTGTAAGGCACTACGATACAAGATTAGACGAGATGACCTAGACAGGGTTTGCAAAACCGCCGGGGCCGGTGTTACCGCGCCCCTACGGTAAGCACGGTTACCGCGCGGTAACCGTGGCAAACCGTACGAAACCGTATAAAATTTATCAAAATTTCAAATTATTTTTTAAATTTATTTGCATTTAAGGCGGTTGCCGTGGTTTTCCTTTTACCGTACCCCTGAGGTAAGCGCGGTAACTGCGCGGTTACCGGCGGTTTTACAAACCCTGGACCCAGGTGTTGTTTACGGACAACCTTCGAAGAAGGGAGTTCCTGCTAAGGTGATGTGGTATTTTTCTATAATATCACGGCTGAGGCGTTTGTTCAGGAACAAAGCACATGCTAGAATGATGCGCTGGGACACAGAAGAATGTAAACATGACGGGATACTGAGACACCCCGCCGATGGGTCGCAGTGGCAAAACATCGACAGAACATTTCAAGACTTCGAAAAGAATGCACGGAACATAAGGTTTGGTTTAAGTACGAATGACATGAATCCATTTGGAGAGATGAGCAGTGGTCATAGCACTTGGCCTGTGACCATATGTATCTACAACCTTCCCCCTTGGTTATACATGAAGCAGAAGTACATCATGATGCCAATTATTATTCAAGGCCCAAAGCAACCTGATAACGGCATTGATGTGTACTTAAGACCATTGGTTGAAGATCTGAAACTGCTGTGGAAGAAAGAAGGTGTCCCTATGTGAGATGAGGACAAACAGGAGCAATTTTACCTAGGAGCGTTGCTGTTCATAACCATTAACGATTGGCCTGCACTTAGCAATCTATTCGGACAATCAAAAAAGGGTTATAAGGATTGCACCCACTGTATGGATGATACTGACAGTACGTACTTGAAGCATTGTAGGAAAGTTGTGTACATATGCCATCGTCGATTTCTTGTTGCAAGCCACCCTATATGAAAGAAAGACAAATATTTTGAAGAGAAGGCAGACCACTGTACTAAGCCTAAACATCGTAACGAAAAAACCATATTTGCTACGGTGAAAGATTTGAAAGTAGTATTTGAAAAGGGACCTGGCAGCCAACCTATAGCAAGTGAAGATGGTCACAAGGCGATGCGGAAGAAAAAGTATATTTTTTGGGAGTTACCCTATTAGGAAGTCTTAGATGTCTGCCACGCAATCGACATGATGCACCTAACTAAGAACCTTTGCATCAACCTGCTAGGCTTTCTTGGTGTATATGGAAAGTCGAAAGATACACTTGAAGCACGTAATGATCTGAAGCATATGAAACAACGCGACAACCTTCATTCAGAACTGAAGGAGAAAGGAAACCATTACTTGAGTCTAGCCAGCTGCACTTTGAGCAAGGAAGAGAAGAAAAGTATGTTTGAATGCTTGGACAACATCAAGGTACCGTTTGGATACTCCTCGAATATAATGGGAATAATAAGCATAAAAGAAAAGAAATTGACAAACCTAAAGTCTCATGACTGCCTGGTGTTGATGATACAACTGCTTCCTGTTAAAATTCGGGGTATCCTTCCTAATAATGTCCGGGTAACAATAACAAAGCTATATGCTTTCCTAAATGCAATTTCACAGAAGATCATTGATCCAGATAGATTAACAACACTACAAATCGACATGGTGCAATGTCTTGTCAGCTTTGAGATGATCTTTCCACCACCCTTCTTCAATAAAATGACGCATCTTCTATATCACCTTGTTAAAGAGATTGGTATTCTCGGCTCTATGTACCTACACAACATATTTCCTTTCGAGAGGTACATGGGCATTCTAAAGAAGTACGTTCGTAACTGTTCTTGTCCGGAAGCAAGCATCGCTAAGGGGTATGGAACAGACGAGCCATGAGGGGAGACTACAGGGAAAGGGGACTCTTGGAAGGAAAACAATAATGACTGTAGACAATGATTTATTCCATAAAGCACATTTTACGGTTTTGGAACAATCTTCGTTGGTGGCTTCTTACATTGAGGAGCACTTAGCGGTTGTTCGCTCTAAAAACATCGATAAGTCTGATGCCTGGATTACACGTCATCACATTGATACTTTCCCTGCTTGGTTGCGACAACATCTCATGGGTAACGGGACGACTGACCAACAACTAGCCTTCTTGGCAATGGGTCCATCTTGGTCAATCTCGACATTCCAAGCATATGAGATCAATGGGTATACATTTTACACAGGAGCCAAAGACAAAAAGAGCACGAATCAGAACAGTGTTGTTCGTATCGATGCCATGAGATACGATGGTATGACTAGCACGTATTACGATGCCACCGACGAGATATGAGAACTTGACTATGGACCTCTGAAGGTCCCTCTGTTTCGGTGCCAATAGGTTAGGCTGATTGGTGGAGGCATAACGGTTGATGATTATGGGATGTTAACAGTTGACCTTAACAAGGTTGGATACTCAGACGAACTATTCGTCCTAGACAATGATGTAATACAAGTTTTCTACGTGAAAGACATGTCTAGCAAACCAAAGAAGGGGAAAGGGCCCGACGAGCCAAAGCGCCACGTGGTTCTCCCAGGAAAAAAGAAATTTGTCGGAGTCGAGGATAAGACTGACGAAGATTACAATCAGTTTGACGGGCAACCTCCGTTCGCGGTGACGGTTGACCCGAGCATCCTCCTATCAAATGAGGACACCCCTCACTCATGCAACGATCATAGTGAAGGAACATTCGTTAGGAGAAAGTACGTGAAGTCAACCAACACGTTGTAAATTATTTTTAATATATTGAAGATCTCTCTGTTTTTATTGATTTATATTTGACCTAGGTTGGTGTATGGAAGATGTAAATCATTTTTAATGTATTGAAGGTCCACATGTTTCAATTGATTTTTAATATATTCTCCTTATTTTTATGATTTTATTTTATTTTTAATGCACTTAATCAAGCATGGGTTAATTATATATGATTTTTAAAATTTTATTACAATTTTCAACATATTTTAAATGTGTTTTCGTTATTTTTATGATTTTATTTTATTTTTAATGCACTTAATCTGGCATGGGTTAATTATATATGATTTTTAAAATTTTATAACAGTTTAAAACTATTGCAAATGTTCTCATTATTTTTATGATTTTCTTATATTTTTAACACACTTTTTAATGCAGTTTTTAATGCAGTTTGTTGGGCTAAAGTTTACTATTGTTTTAAACCTACTTTTAATGAAATTAATTTGGCCACGGTTAAGTTTTTAAGTTTTTAGTCCCGGTTGTTATCCAAAGCTGAGAAAAAAAAGTGAAAATTGCGAAAAATGATCTTTAGTCCTGGTTGGTGGCATCAACTAGGAGTAATGATATCTTTAGTCCCGGTTGGGAAAAACAATCGGGACTAAAGATAGGATCTTTAGTCCCGGTTGTTTGACCACAGCCGGGACTAAAGATATCTTTAGTCCCGGTTGGTGGCAACAACCGGGACTAAAGAAATTTGCATATATATAGGGCGCATCGTCTTCTCCGATCTCCACACTTAGCAGTTTTCGATCTCATCTCTCATCGCCGCGTGCCGATCTCCATCATCTTCGATCTCTCGTCGCCACCACTGCCATCGTCGTTTCGTCTCCTTCAAGGTTCGGCCGCATCTCTCCCCTACAGGCCATCTCTCCCCCTCTACCTCTCTCTCCTCCGGTGCCACACAGTTCTCCCTCCACCTCGTTCCTCCGCCACTGTTGTCGTCGCATTTGCCGTCACTGTCGCATGCCCCCGCCGCCACCGCCGCCATCGCCTTCACCGCCGCCACTGCCATCGTGCATGGCCGCCGCTGCCGCCACCGCCACCACCGCCGCCGCCCTGCCAGTGCCACTGTCGCCACCGCCACTACCGCCGCGGTCGACTGACCGACCGACCGTCGCCGCCACAAGCGAATGACCGACCGACCGCCACCGCCACAAGCAAACAACCGACCGACCGAACGACCGAATGAACGAGCGAATGGCCGAGCGAACGAACGAATGAACGAGCAAACGAGCGAACGAACGAACGAATGTCGAGCAAACGAACGAGCGAGTGAATGACCGAACGAACGAGTGAATTTCCAAAACAAATAGATAATTTCCAAAACAAATTTTGTCTTGGCTCCTATGCATGGGGAGTCAAGACAAAATTAGTTATGAAAATTATCCATTTGTAGCCATGAAAGAGCGAGCTATTGTGTTCACCCAGTATCTTGAATCACTATCTCTAATTTAACGATGTATATGCAAATGTTTTGAATTTAGAATTAGGACCAATGTATATGTTTGAAACTATGAGTACAATATACATGTAGGTTGCATATTTCTTAAGTAGGTAAAATTTAGATGTTCTTCGTAGTTGCCGATAATGTCAATATATATAACAATATACATGTAGGTTGCATATTTCTTAAGTAGGTGAAATTTAGCTGTTCTTCGTAATTGTCGACAATGTCGATATATATAACGATATAAATGTAGGGTGCATATTTTTTCTTAAATAGGTGACATTTAGGAGTTCTTCGTATTTGTCAACAATGTGAATAATAATAACATTTTCTGTACTATTTAATGTTACTAACAGATGACAGATCGCGATAACGAATAGTTTCTCTTGGACGAGATCAATGAGGGCAGCAGCCAGTACTAAGCGGACGAGAAGGGGAACGAGGACTCCAACCAGTATTTAAATGAGGAGGAGAATGAGGAGAGGAATGAGGAAGGGAACAAGGAGGAGAACAAAGATGAGCAACAGGCCAGCCAACATAGCGTTGGTACGAAGAGGGCATGCGAACAACGAGGTGTTGCGAGGTAGGTGGAGGGACGACACATCATAACTAAAGTGAACCCAAACAGCGAACCAGTTGCCCCCGCCGATGCAACTAGGAAGTTTGTGTCACACAGTGGTTGGGTCATGAGGGATCACGTGCCCATCAGCATACAAAACTGGTGCCAAACAAGGTCATGAGGGGATGTGGAACAAATATATGTCCCAAATACAGAGAATGACATGCTGTGGACCACCATGCTCGAGACCTTCACGATCCCTGAGGCAGATCAGACCAAAGTGAAGGATTGGACGCTAAAAAAGATGGCCCAACAATTCCAGAGCTACAATAAAGATTTGTACAACAGATATATCCTGAAGAATCATTGGGAAGCATTTGTGGTCTACAAGACAGGAGAGCAAGGGCAAGTTAGGATAGCGAAGAACGAAGCCAATGCCTCCAAGAAAAAGTACTTTTACCGCCTAGGGTCGGGCGGCTATAAGAAGACAATGCCCAAGTGGCAGAAAAATGAAGGATGCTCTAGCCGAAAGAGGAATCGTTTTGGCCATAGTTGATTGGCTTGAATGATTAAAACATTGGTACTACGCTCATGGGGGGCCACTGCATCCTGGTGATGGCTCCCTGATCTTTGGCGATGACATACGCCAAGCAGCTCACCGTCTCGTGGATGCCCTAGAGGCGTCTTCTGAGGGAAGATTTCATTCGGATAGAGAGAAGGACGAGCTTATGCTCCCACTGGAAAATCCAGAGCACCCAGGACGAACGCACTAAAAAGACATGGTTCCATGGAAGTACGAGTTTAAAGAGGACATCCACACGTATCGGAGTCGCATGAGAAGCAAGAGAGATACAAATACAAAATTGGCAGATCATGAATTGAAGGTCATGACCCACGACGCACGGATGCAAGAGGAGGTGGCAAGACAGGTGGACCAACGCTTAAGTGAACAGTGGAGCCAGCAGAACAAACCGTCTGTTCGTCCCATCATGGTGAGTCCCTCAGGCAATCGAAGCAGCTACGCTTCTATAGGGCAAGTAGGGGAACAGAGCATCGACGCTGCAGCAGGGCCAACTGTCGACGAACCACCCTGTCCAATGGATGAAATCATGGGGCGGACACCGTGTGGGATGCATAATCCCTTCAGGAACATATCAATCAAGGTATGCTCGTAGTTTTATGATATATGGCTTGTATATTACGAAAGTTTGTGCATATGTTAATTACTAATTAACCTCGATTCTCGTGAAGGTAGCAGAGGGTATGGCCATACAAGTGGAGTTGTAGGCCGATTCCACCTCAGTATTCAAAGGTCGAAGTTGAGCTGGTGGTCCCAGGCTTTGAGGATCTCGAGCTGGACATCCCCGGAGGAGACAGGGAGACGAAACTAGGAGAGATAGCACACGCCATTATACTATGGTGCAAGCACTACATCATGCTTCCCGGGCGAGCAGCAGCATCCGTTCCTACATCTCCACCACCGTAGCCTTGATCTCCGCAATCTCCTCCGTCTGCACCGTGTCCTCAACAAACGTAGTCTCCTCCACCTACACCGTCTCCTCCGCAACCGCGGTCTCCATCGCCTGCACCGTCTCCGCCGCCTGCACAGTCTCCTCTGTCTTCAATGCTGCAACCAGCTGCAAGTACCAGGCGGTCTTTTCCACCTCGTCTAACACTGTCAAAGTCCACACAACAAACGAAGAAGCCAAGACATGACGAACCAAAACAAGTCGTTGTCAAAAAAAGAGCGTATGATAGGACTCCCTAGGAGACTGATGAGATCATAAGAAAATAAGTGGAGGAGCACTTCAAGCCATGGTTTCCAGAGAAGAAGATTCCAATAGACCCGATGACTAAGGCCTTCTTTCAGAAGATGAGCGAACCCACGAAAAAGAACTTACTATCAAAGTACGACCGCTCAATTCAAAAGTCCTTTGGGAAGAGAAAGACAAAGGCAAAGGCTTCCCTAGCTCGGAACGCAAAAGAAACAAACAGTTGACCCGATGCCATTGGACCACGACATCACTTTACAATAATTTATGGCCGATACAAATCTGAGCAAGGAGCAACTGTTGGGGAAGACCCCTATGAAGAACGCAGAACTAAAACACCAGTACGTACTCGGCGAACCACTTGTCAAGCCAGAGTTGGTCTCCAAGTTCTCTATACAGATGTACCGATTCCATGAATGGTACATGGATCAATCAGCTAAGGGTAGGATGATGTTCGTGGCAAGGATTAAAAATGAAAATTTCTTCCGTGGGACATATGATATGTGGATCCGCTAGGATGCTTGCCACGATGTATACCATCAATACGTCCTTGATGTCTCTTTTATGAGTTTCTGGGTTCTGTAAGTATCATTTAATTTTATTTCGTTCATTAGCCCATCGTATGTGAGATCGAAGATTTAACGTCTTTTTTCACCGTAGAATGGAGATTCAAAGATGTCGTAAAGAAGGATACTTCAAGTGCGGTTTCATGGACCCATACATAATCAACGAGATAACCTTAGAATGCTGGCCAGTGGAAACCGAAAATAACATTTACAAATTCCCGATGCAGCAATATTTCAAAGAGTACATACTATTGCCATAGAACACAAAGTGATTTTTACTTGCTGTTGTAGCAACTTCTTTCTCATTTTTATAAATTGATATATATATATCATATTTCACAAAATCTGCAGATTCCACTGGGTCCTCTTTGTCATAGAGATTAACAGAGGCCAGATTATTGTCATGGACTCTATGCGCAAAGATAGGGATGTTTCCGACGATATCATTGACATGATTAACAGGTAATGTGATCCACTAGTACTCTCGTTATGATTGCTGCTATCGCTACTATGTGGATCAAAGTGTCATTAATTCATTTGCAACTACATGGCGTGGGCAAGATTCCGTGCAAATGTCCGCAGGGAATTCAAGAAAGAATTATCAGTGAAACTTTCCGGTACGTACATGGTCCAAAATTATAAATCTCATTTATTCTATAATAGAAATATTTCATAAGTTCGTTTCTCCTTTAGTATTTACGACAGAAACAGGGGACCAACTTGTGCGGCTACTATGTTTGTGAATTTATTCACCGCATGTCACACACCATTAACACTGATAAGGATATCGAAGTACGTAAACACCTGCACATACATTATTTACACTCTTCTCATTGATTTAATATATTCATATCTTATTTTTTTTAAAAAAGACAGATTATTTGAATGAAGGAGCAACTCTCCCAAGCGGATTACATCAAGGCTGTTCAAGAACAACTCATGGAATTTGTTATGGACGAGATTGTTAATCTGGCGAGAGAATTCCACGATGACATAATACCTATTCCTCGAGATGAATTATCCTAATTTGTAATATATAATGGAACATTCGAAATTAACAACGATTGTATATGTATATAAGTAAATTTCCATTGTACATAAGTAATATATACCAGCAATTATATATACGTGATGTTATATATAAATATATATTATTCCTATGTGTATGTATTTACTTATATATATATACATGAATATATATAAATATATATGTATTTATACATATATATGCATATATATAAACATGCAATAAGCAACAAAAAGCATTGAATAAAAACCTTTAGTACCGATTATTCACACCAACGGTAACCAACCGATACTAAAGATTATTTTTAATCCCGGTTATTTTAACTGAAACTAAAAATGCCTATATTTAGTCTCAGATTGGACGTCCCGATTGCATATCCGAGAATAAAAAAGATTGCCAACCGAGATGATTAAAGATGGGTTCCCAGCAGTGAGTATATGGACATGTAGATCAAATTTATATGGAACGGAGGTTGGCCAAAGGAGTCTACCCGAACAAAGTTCTGTAGAATTAATTAAAATCCTTAAAAATCTATTGAAAATCAGCCAATTCCAAGTGAGCCTTAAGGGTTGGCGTGTACGCGTTAGTTTAGTCAAATAATGTATTTCTAGACTGCAGGTATGGAAAAACATAATAATTAATTGCAACGGTTTCACATGAACTGAAAGCAAGGGTTAGCGTGTACGCGTTTGTTTAGTCAAATACTACTACGCCATATGTCTCAGTGTGAAATGATGGAAGAAACACAACGTCATAGAGCAGGTTGATGGACCTGACAGAGAAAATAATTCACGACGATGAGCTGGTTGGTCAGATCAATTGGTAAGAGAGCTAGACCAGAATATCGTGTTGAATATCGTGTTCAAATTGTTTCAGACCTACTAACTACAAACCTTATGTCCAGAAGAATAATTAGAAGTTGATTCTTTTTTTTACGAAGAACGCATATATAAGCATTTCTATCTATGCACTGAAACAACCTTAGCTATGTCGGTGATATACCCTGAAGGTAATCATAGAGATGATCATATCACGTATTATGTTTATATCTTTGTTATACGTTGTTCTTTGAAATACATAACTTATTATTGATCAATGAATATATGATTCGTTCATGAGACTATTTATGTTGTATGTTATTATTTCTAAATGGTCCCTGATCAAATATCATATATGAAACAAATATGTCAATGATCAGCACATTTATTAATTGATGATCATGTCTCATGGATCATGATATGGAGATACCAATTAATAATGTGGACACATGTTGGATAACATGTTGTTGGATAGACCCAACATGAGACACTGCAAGAGCTATATGTGATATGCCATCAGTGGTCTTATATTAGTGTTGGTGTAGAATCCTTAGACCTAAGATTATCATGGTTCCCAACATGTGTAGTAGCTTGCTTAGGGGCTGCTAAACACTACTCCGTAACTGGGTAGTTATAAAAGTAGTCTTCGGGCATGCTATGAAACATGTAGTGGGATATGAATAATCAAGATGGGATTTGTCCCTCCCTTGAAGAGATATCTCTGGGCCCCTCGATGTTATGGATTATGAAAATGTATGGTCATGCCAAAAGTGATTGAGGAGTCAATCACAGGTTAAATAATCTATTAAAGGATCGAGTGAATGATTGAGCTATTAAAGGATGGCACATATTTAGTCTTGAGTTTAATCGATATCGTGAGGCAAAGGAGTTCATACAAGTATACACTAAAGGTTCAGCCGATATGATCTTTATGTATGCCCGGTGGGTTAATATGTTATGTTAGGGGCCGCTGTTGACACGTGGACCAAAAAGGAGTTTTCGGGTTGTAGCCGAGTGTACATGAACCTACAGGGTCGCACACTTAACGGGCCGGAATAAAGGGATTGGATGGAGATCCAATATTTTCTTAATTCGGATAGGGATCCGAGTAGGACTCATATGGGCCTAAAAGGCCAAGTTATGGATCCTATATATATCCTTCAGGTGATGAGGCTGGTCGACATAGAGAAACCCTAGCCATCACTCCCCTCCCGAGCAAAACCCTAGACGCACACGGGCGCTAGCACGACCATGCGACGTGTTTCTTCCCTGGACGTGTGGATACCGGTAGAGGCGCCGCTGGTCTGCGATGTTGATCGATGTTAGAGCATGGTGGGTCGCACGCACGAGGAGGAGAAGATCAGGTTGCTGCGATTTACTACTTCCTCTGCATCGACGCGCGTCACGTCGCCAACGTTCCTTCGGCTTCTTAGCACCTACTTCCGCTACACAGCACGTCAAGTGGTAACGATTTATGATCTCATATTTATTCCTGGTTTATGCAACAAAAAAAATTTTGATTTATACTATCGTAGCCTATGTGTATCCCAACAAGCTACTACATGATAAATTGTCTAAGCATGTTTAAAAATATAGCTATTGCACTCTTCAAGCCAAAATTTTAAAAATACAGAATAAAACCATAATCCAACAGCCTTACCAACCGGATGGCCTAGCTGTCCGGCTGGCCAAACTAGCTCCATAGTTGGCCAGACTTGGCCAGCCAAAATTGGCCCGGAGATACTCTTTCTCTTCTCTCTCCGCGCCTACACTCTCGAAGACCAGATTGAGCGGAGCAAATCCGTCATGCCAAGGTTGCTGCTGTTGCCGTCGTCATCATGGTTGCCATCTACTGCAACTGCCAGTGAGGATGCCCCGCCCTTCAGTTGCGACGCAAACGACAATGGGAATGGAGGAGCTTGGAGTGAGGATAGTGGACAAGGTGACCCACTGCCACAGCAAGCTCTAGGAGGAAGAGAACCGCAGCTCCTCCTTGTCGTCATCCCTGTGGCTATTGCCACAGCACGCGCTTCTACCCTTGCCACCTCCCACCCTCCTGCACCACCTCATCGTCGTCGTCGTCGTCACCTCCTGCGCTGGCCAGCATCCCCGGCATCCCAGGAAAGAGGTGGATTGGATGAGGAGAGGAAAGATCTAGGGAAGGTAGAAGAACTAAAGAGAGGTTGACACGTGAGACCTATTATTAGATAGGAGAGGGTAATGGAGAGGCTATTCGAGTGGAAGGTAAACTTGACTCTAATTTTTGGTAAGCTAGTCAAATAGATATTTATAAAATGAGTTTTGTTGACACGTAAAATTGATTCACGCAGAAACAATGATACCCGTCCTACTTTCATGATGACAAATGACTAGTTTTCGAGCAAACTAGCAAAGATCTTCAATTTCGTGAAAGAACTCGACTGATTTTGAGCGCATATCAGCAAAAATCAACCACGTCCTAGATGGCTAGGGTTTGACCAGAAAAAGACAGAGGAGAATACGTAAAAATAAAAAAGGAAAATAATAGATGTATTGTAATTGTTCAGGGGAAGTCCTATTAACCATCATGGCATCATCGGTACATATATACCGGCATAAGCCTCTTTGACACCTTAACCGATCCCACAGAAAATATAGAAAATCCTAACCGAATAGGAGACAAACTAATAAAGTAAATCTACTTTTAACTTCCTTGCTGCTGTATATGTCAACCACTATCGTCGTACCAGCCCACGCAGTCATAGAATCCTCGGTCTTAACTGCTCCTGCACAAAATTATACATGCATTCACAACCTTGAATAAACCAGCAGCACAAGCAAAATCCCAAATTAACCAGCCTTCAGTATCATCAATCAAATCACATCACTGCATCCATCCACTTTCCATCGCCTATCCAACTGATCACCATCCTTTACATGGCTCAAAAATTGTCTCCCGCAGCACGACTCCCAGGCCAGCACCATGAATTTATTAAGTGATAAACCCTAAGCTTCATTCGATACGCTCAGAGATCTTATTATCCCAATCTTTTGATAAGTTGATGATAACTATGATTTGAGAAAAACGTTGACGATATGACTATAACCGTATAAGACGTTGTTGTGTTGCGCCTTAGCGATCGATACACCTCTCCGTGGGTTGTTGATCTTGCGGGTGCAAATCAACCTTATTCTTACAAACAAATTGAAAAAACAAGTAAGAACAAGATAAAATCAATATGAATTGCAAATAGAAATTAAATACAAATAATAAGTTAGAGTTCCGTAACGAGCAAACCGGCGATTTAACCGATCACGGGATTACACGGTAAAAGAGCGAAGCTAAACTTTACTCTAAACAAAACTCGAGAAACCCTAAAGTGGTACCTAGCTATTTAAGGAGGTGGGAGGACAACCAAAAGGACTCTAAGGTCGTGCTCCATCAGATTGGGACGCACCCCATATGAGCCCCACTTGGGTCAGGGTCCCAGAAGAAGTTACAAACCCATAGACCCATTACAGACGACGTAGCACATTATTTTTGTGATTGTGGATGACTAAAAAGGAATTTGGAGATGAAGCTGGATCTGTTGGAAAGAGAATTCCAAGAGTTTTTCATCAAGTACTCATGGACCCAAAACGGATCTCGTATGCATATTTGACGACCGTTTGAAGTCAACGCTATTGTAGGTGACCGAATTGGATTACAGAACTTCTATAGCTTGATCTTGACATGTTTCCGTTGACCTATGATGTGATCAACGGTTTTATTCACAGTAGACATATCATCATTAAGGCTGTGTTCGGCAGCCTGTTTTATCCGCGTGCACAGTACTTTTCGTCCGCGCACGCTTTTCAAACTACTATACGGTGTATTTTTTTGCAAAAAGTTTTTATACAAAAGTTGCTTAAAAAATTAAATTAATCCATTTTTGAAAAAAAAATTAGCTAATACTTAATTAATCACGCGCTAATGATCGCTCCGTTTTCCGTGTTTGCTGTGCGCGTTTGGAACTGAGACTGCCGAACACAGCCTAAGTCACCAGCTCAAGACAAACCATCAAGCGACAACTCAATGCAACAGCTCCTCCACAGCTCATGCATGCTCCTCGACCTCCAAGCTGATAAAGTAGAAAACTATAATCTTTAAGCTGTTTGCATGCATGGAACGTCTCCATGCACCCAGTATTTATACACATCATCTCCTCAATGCATTATTTCCTGAACGTACAAATTGAATGGATTTTCCAGGCAAATCATCAGCCACATGCACAGGCTATTCTAAACAATTTGGCCTGCTCAAACAAACTATGAGCCAAATTATGTCACTAACAATTTGATGAGGCTGTTGGAGATGCTTTATGTGCATAAATTTGAAATGTTTAGATATTATGGAGGTAGTAGTACTTAATTTTAGTATATTCTCTTCGTACTAAATTTTCTTTTCCGGGTACTAAACTTCTGTAACGCAGACATGCTTCGGTATAGCATCGATTGTTGTATAACCATGTGTTTACTTGTGTACTTGGGTACTACTCCCTTGGTTTTATATTAAAAGAAGTCTGAATTACATTCCTGAACTATTAAGTAAATACGAATTACCCCTTGAACCTAAATACCAGATATCTTTTATTTTTAACTGTTAATACCGGATGAAACTCCCCCCAAGCAACTTTGAAAGTGGTTTTGGCCATATGTTGCTGTCCAATTAACAATTTTTTAAATAAATAAATTGGTGGGACCCACATTTCAGATTATCTCTACTCTTTAAATCTTTCCCCTCTATCTCTATCAATGGGCCTGTGGCTAAGGAGGAGCCGCGTCGAAGAAGCGTAGCAGCCAAGGCGTGGTGAGACATAGGGCATGGGCGTGTCGCGTCGGCGACCGACACGACAGGGCAGGTAGCTCGGTAGCGACGGGCCGTTAGAGTGGGCATGTGACGGCCAAGAGCCTTTGTCCGCAGCATCCTCTTCAAACGTCGCAGTTGTCGCCAAAGTGTGCTTGCGTCGCCTAAGCCATCATCCTCTTCACGCAGGGGAGCTGAGGACATGGGGTGGTCATCTCCATCCTTTCCGTCATCTCCGCCGGAGGCCAAGGAGACGTGCGTTGGTGAGGGCCGAGGAGGAGCTGCCTCTGCTGCTCGAGCTTCACCGCCTCCAACGCTCGAGCCCCTTCACCCCATCGCAGTGTAGCACCGCCTCATCGTCACCTGTGCTAGAGGTGTGACTCCACCGCCGTTGCCCGCCAACCGTGCATGTGTGGGTACCAGGCTGCTGCACTCTTTAGCTAGGGGAGGAAGAAAAGAGAGGGGAGAGAGGGAGAGAATCTAAAACGTGGGTCCCATCATTTTTTCAAAAAACAAATGCTAACTGGATTGCCACATAGGTCCAAAATCGTTGCGGATTGAGTTAGGAGGGTTCTTCATATGGTATTAATAGTTAAGGGTGAAAGATGTCTGGTTTTGGGGTCTAAGGAGTAATTCATACTCATCCAATAGTTCATAGGTAATTCGAATTTTTTTCCTTTCATATTATATATAAGGCGCTCTTACTTTTTTTCTACTTAAACTTTTTTATGTTTGATTAAGTTTAATAAAAAATATAGCAACATCTATAATATCAAATGTCACGCCCCAAACTGGCCCCGGGCGGAGACCAGGGTAGGGCGGTCTAGATTGACCTGTATGCTTGTACCAGTCCCAGGAAATAGCGCTGGTACAACAGGAAGACAGAATATCACAACAACAGCGGTCTCTTTATTAAGAGTAGGATTACAACCAAGGTTGGAACTGCGGACAGAACCCGAGTTCACAACAGCATTACAAAAAGGCAGAAGCAGAAAGCGGAGACTAGCCCTAAGCCACAAGCAAAGCCCTGGGGAAGGCCGAAACCCTACTACTGCTCGAAGTCTGCTTGCTCCTGGAAGAACTCTTCATCAGCAGGGTCCACCTCTTCATCTTCGAGAACTGGGGGGGAGTTAATTATATAGAGCAAGGGTGAGTACAGGAGTACTCAGCAAGTCAGGGGAATTAAGTGTTTAATGCAAGCTTCAAGGGAGAGCCAGTTATTTTTCACAATTGGTTTTAGTTTAAGACTTTAAAAACATCTAAGTAAGTGCTTCTCAACGACACGGATGAGAAAGTGCGTCTCATCCGGCCGGAGCAGTGAAAATGTATCGATTGTTTCTTGTCGGCATGAGAGGCTCCCTGCCAATCGTTCACCGACCCGGCTGCACCAACAGCCTCAACTCACACACGCCGGTACGAGAGGCTCCCTGCCAATCGTCACCGACTCCGGCTGCTTCAACAGCCACAAGTCAACACATCGGTACGAGAGGCTCCCTGCCAATCGTCACCGACTCCGGCTGCTTCAACAGCCTTAAACCAAGCACAGAACGGAAAACCTCACACCAACAGCAGTTCACAAGGTGTTCAATAAAACTACGCTAAGGAATCACCTCACATCCGCCCATGACCGTGGGCACGGCTGTTCGAACAGTTGTTAACCTCTGCAGAGGGGGTACACTTTACCCACACGACGTTACTAACCCCGAATCACCCAGCCCGCGACCCTCGGTCACGTCTGGCGACCTTGAGGCTTTCACGACAAGGCATTTCGAAAGCCGACTCAGGGTCATCTTATGCCAACGGGAGGGGTCCCACGGACCAACACCAGGTTAGGTCCCAGACCATACTGTGCCAGGAAGCCCAGGGGTCCTCCCCGACACCACCCCGGCGAATCCACTTGTCCCTTGGCATCAAGATTTCCCTGGCCTAGCTAATTACTCAGCCAGGGGCGTCCCATATCACCCATGTGGTCGTACTTGACATATGCTTGGATGTAATTCCCAAGGAATCGGTCCTTAGAGCGAGAACGAGCAGACCGTACCTCCAGTACGTCTCCCGTACCGCGAGTTTTAGAAACTCACTTTAGTTTTCAAGACACCGACCCAAGTGTCGGGTTTTCCAAGCATTTTGTAAACTCAAGTTTTACCCAGGTGATCAATTTTAAAGTTTGAGGGGAGTCTCGATATTCGTACACGAGGTACGGATACCGAGGCATCACCTGAGGGGTGACAAGGGTGTTAGGGTATTCAAATATCAAGGAAGGTGAATGCAGCAAATGGGTAGGGCCTGCCGGTTGTATTGCAAACCGAGGCCAAGTGCCAAGTGTAACCTAAGTAATGCATAGTTTGCGAAATTAAAATACTTAATTTAAATTATAGGTTCAATTGATCAAAGGTGACTTGCCTTGCTCGAGATCTTGAGCTTCTTCCTCGAAATCCGCGCACTGCGGGTCTTCGGGCTCCGAGACTACACGCGAAACGAGACGACTCAACAAAGCGATAAAAAGAAGCCCTATTAAAGACCACTAAGCGTGCCATTGGATAGATCTCGATTTTTGAGGAATTTTGGAAGTGGAACGGAGTTAATCGGATGAACGGTTGAAAAGATATGGATTTCCGAAGATTAAAGGATTTTCTGGAATAAAGAAAAGGAATTATTAATTCCCTGGAAAAAGAAAAGAAGGAGGGACTGAAATTGGACTTTGTTTTGGGCGGCTAAGGGCAGCCCAAAGGATTTGAATGGGCGCGGCCTAAATAATTGGGCCGACGGCCCGAAGGGATCGGCCCTAGGCCGATCGGCACGCGGGGGAGGGGGGAATGGCCGATGGGCCTAGCGGCCGATGGGCCGGAGGCCGATAGCCGGGGGCTGAGCAGGCCGGCGCTTGAGGGCGCGGCCCACGAGCGAAAAGGCCGAGTGGCCGAGGGGGTCCAAAGGCCGACGGCCCGAGGCCGATCGGACTGAGGCCGACAAGAGGCCGAGGGGGGCCGATGGGCCGGTGCAGGCCGCGGCCTACGCGGACGGCCGATCCGGTGGACCGCGACCACCACGCGGGTGCTAGGGCGGGCCCACCTGGCAGCGGCGCGGTCTACGCAGACCGAGCGCACGGGGGAAAAAGAAGGAGTGCGCCGGCTGGCGCTTGCGTGGCGCCTGCGTGGCGGCCACGTAGGCCGGCCGGGCAAAAAAAAAGGGAGAAGGCGCCGGGCGACGGCGGCGACGGCGGAGGGGGTTTCGTGCGGCGCGGTGCGAGGCCGGCGACGGGGAGTGGCGCCGGGGCAAGAGGGGAGAGAGAGGAATCGAGCCGTTGGCTCGGATCGGGCCGCGGGGGAGCGACGGCGGCTGGCGACGGCGCGGTGCGACGGCGGCCACGGCGGTTCGGGGAGGAGGGCGGAGGAGAAGGCGACGGCCACGGCCACGGGCGGTTCTTGAAAACTGCGTTCACATGCTTCTGACCATTTCAAACTTCTTTTCCTTCTTTAGGAGTTCCGTCATTGGTCGAGCCAGTTTGGAAAATCCTTCGATGAACCTCCGGTAGTAACCCGCTAAACCGAGGAAACTACGGATCTCAGACACCGTCTTGGGTGCGTTCCAGGCGAGGACGGTCTCAACCTTACTGGGGTCTACTTCAACACCTTTGGTGGAAGATGACATGGCCAAGGAAGGCTACTTTATCCAACCAAAACTCACACTTCGAGTACTTGGCAAAGAGTTGGTGTTCACGCAACCTTTCCATTACTTTCCGTAGATGATTTGCATGATCTTGTTCATTCCTGGAGTAAATCAGAATGTCGTCGATGAAGACCACAACGAACTTATCCAAGTAGTCCATGAAAACTTTATTCATCAGGTTCATGAAGAATGCCGGAGCATTGGTGAGTCCGAAAGACATCACGGTGAACTCATACAAGCCATACCGCGTTGAGAAAGCGGTCTTGGGGATATCTTCTGATCTGATTTTGAGCTGGTGATACCCAGATCGTAGGTCGATCTTGGAGAATACTCTGGCTCCTTCCAATTGGTCGAACAAATCGTCAATCCGTGGTAGGGGATACTTATTCTTATGGTTACTTCATTCAAGGCTCTATAGTCTATCACCATTCTCTCAGAGCCATCTTTCTTCTTTACTAAGAGCACAGGGGCTCCCCAAGGGGACGAGCTGGGTCGCACGTAACCCTTGTTCTGAAGTTCTCGATCTGTTTCTTAATTTCTGCCAGTTCGTTGGCTGCCATTCTGTAGGGTCTCTTGGCAATGGGAGCGGTGCCTGGGGCAAGCTCTATGGAGAACTCAATTTCTCGATCCGGTGGCATCCCGGGTAGTTCTTCTGGGAACACATCGGGGTACTCGTTGACTATAGGGTACCATTTCCAAGGGAGTGGCTTGCAAACTGTTCAGGGTTGACCGTTTCCGGGAAGGAGGGGAGTGAAACGCACTTGTTTTCCTCCGGGTCCTTGCAGAAGTGATGGTCCTATCGGCACAATCAATTTGTCCTTTGTGCTTAGCCAACCAATCCATCCCTAGGATGACATCCAGGCCTTGGGAGTCTAGGACTATGGGTTTGGCTGCGAAGCTAACCCCTTCTATCACTAGATCAACCTTGGGGCATAGTTTATCTGCCCTTATATCCCTTCTAGGGGAATGTATTACCATAGGCACTTGTAAATTTTGGGTTTTCCAGCCATTTCTTTTCACAAAAGCTTGCGATATGAACGAATGAGAAGCTCCTGAATCAAATAGAACGAGTGCGGGTATGGAGTTGACAGGCTGCAAATTCTGCTGGATACCTGCAATGGCTTGGGCTAAGCCCTGCAAGATCTGAGTCTGAACTGCCATCATGTGCTGGTAATCTGCCTGAAGCTGGGGAGGCGAGGGTAAGTCCTGTGCACGGTTTGCTGCAGGATCTGCCTGAGCTGGAGCATTAACCGGTTCATTCCCTGACTCATTTTCCGATTCTGGTTCTTCCCTGCGGGTTTCGTAACCCAAACGAGCTGGAGCACGAGCCACACGACGGGGGCGGGCAGCCATCTAATCTCCCAGAAAAGGGCGGGGTAAGAAAACAGAACAGCACTTAAAAGGGAAGAAATAAAGTAAACGAGCTCAGAAAGCACACACTAGTCATAAAGCTTTTCTCAACTCGGAAAGCACCTAAGACAACGGGTGTGGACAAGTCACAGAGCTGCGCCGAGCTTGACTGTACGCACACCACCTCAGAGATGCAGACTACCAGACAACACCCACAACAACACACTCACACACTACCTCGCCACGACTCCGAAAGAGTTGGCGGCGGTACAAAAGGTCTGGCACACGAACTCCACCTACAGCAGACGAACTCTACTGCTCTCCTGCCTGGCTGGCTCCGGTCGTCGGCTTGTCTGAAGAGGACACGTCGATCGGCGCACGCGAAGGGACCGGCGGAACCTGTCGAGGGCCGGCAGCAGGGCGGCCTGCTGGCGGGGTAGGAGCTGGGTGGTCGAAACGGAACACGGTGGACGAGCCCACAACGCGCTTCCGCGCGGTGCGGATCAGTCGGAGCCCACGGCGGCTGACGACTGGGGTGTGACCTGGGGTGTAGGAGGGGCTGGCACGGTGGGGGTAGGGGGAGTAGACTGGCGAGTACGGCACACGCGGGCTGGGGGAGCGTGGGCCGCTGGGGGTGCGAGCAGAGCCACGTGAACTGTAGAAAGACAGGTGGCTGGAGTGGCAAAGGCGGCCAGAGTCCCAGGAGGTAGTGTCCACGGAGGTGACACCCTCCTCAGCAAGGCGGGCCTCCACTGCGGCGTAGCGGCGAGCCAAGGAGCGGTAAGCCTCAAGGAGAAGGTCGTGCTGAGTGGCCTGAGCGCCAGAAAGCTCCACCATGCGCGTCAGCGCAGGGTGCGACTCACGGTAAGGGCAAGGGTAGCGGCTGTCTGCACGGCCAGGAGGGAGCTGCGGGATCAGCCGGAAGGCCGAACCTGCAAGGCGACGACGGTAGTCGTAGGCCAAGCGACGTAGAGCGGTCCAGGAGAGGTCCTGGTACGCGAGCTGGAGCGTGGGGCGAGCCAAGTTGAAGTGGTGAGGGCGAAGGCCAGCGCTGTGTGTACCTTCGCGGGGGTAAAGGTACACAGACAGCTCACAGCGGGGAGGGAAGCGGTCCACAGAGTACCCAGCGTACTCGGGACAAGAGAAGCCAAGGAAGCCAGCGAGGTCTCTCAGCTGGTCGACGTGGTGACCCTCACCAACGCCGTGGGGACTGTGGGTGGCGTTGACTGTCATCTACAATTTTGAAAAAGAAAGAGAAGTCAGTAACCAGTTTTGTAAACAGAGTAAGAGAAGAAGAAAAGAACCGAACTTTTCGCAAATAGCTTTTTCAGAACTTAGCACCTTACGGTCATCTAACGTCGGGTTTCGTCCTAGGCCAAAGCTGCGCTCTGATACCATCTTCTGTCACGCCCCAAACAGGCCCCGGGCGGAGACCAGGGTAGGGCGGTCCAGATTGACCTGTACGCCTGTACCAGTCCCAGGAAATAGCGCTGGTACAACAGGAAGACAGAATATCACAACAACAACGGTCTCTTTATTAATCTAAGCAAAACCCCCAAAACCTAAAGATAGCGACGGCTACTGATATATGGAGTTTAGGGTCGTGCAAGCACCCCTTGATGCAACCCTAATGGGCTCCAACACGATACACGGGCCAAAGGCCCAAATACGGCATCGCAGCGCCGGACAAACTCTAAACGTCAACTTGTTCAGTCAATTCCCGATGACTCGTAACGAATTTGGACATGGGACTAGACCCATTGGAAAGGTATCTTCTTAGCTTTCCATCCATATAAAGAATACCCCAATCCGAGCACGTATGCGACCTGGGCGCCCGTTTTAGTGCAGACTGGTCCTGGACTCCGAATTGCACCCGAAGTCGACTTGGAGAAGGTCTTGGTTTGGTCCCCAATCAACTTCTTTGATATTCCATGCATTCGTTTTGCTCGGCTTCTTTTCCTTCATCCAAGCAAGTACCTCTACAAACGAAAACAAACAAAACTCATTGTGTAGCAACGTATGTTCAAAAATATAACAAGTAAATCTTATGTAGAACTGGTTAACCTTTGGCTGATTAATACACAAGGTAGTCATGATTATATCCGAGCTAGTTGTGTCCTCATCACCCCGACTCTATGCTTAGTTGGGAAACAACTGAACATAGAGTCAAGAACTATAGCTTGTTATTGAGTAGCCATTGTCTGAGTGAAGATACGCATTGAAGATGTCTTGTTGAGGCTCCTGGAGACGTCGTAGTTGGTGAAGTATCGAAGCTTGCGAAGTAGAGGCAATGAAATCGTAGACACCCAACAATGGTGATGTAATCAATCAACCGTGTAGGCGGAGACACCAGTCGGCGGCAGCGAAGGCAAGCCGACAATGAAGTCATAGACGCCCAACAACGGTGATGTCACCAATCAACCGTGTAGGCGGAAACATCAGTCGGCGGTGGCGAAGGCAGGCCGACGATGAAGTCGTAGACACTTAACAATGATAATGTCACCAATCAACCGTGTAGGCGGAAACAACAGTCGGCGGCCGCGAAGGCAGGCCGACGATGAAGTCGTAGACGCCCAACAACGATGATGTCACCAATCAACCGTGTAGGCGGAAACAACAGTCGGCGGCGGCGAAGACAGGCCAACGATGAAACACCAGTCGGCGGCGGCGAAGGCAAGCCGACGATGAAGTCGTAGATGCCCAACAACCATAATGTCACCAATCTACCATGCAGGCGAAAACACCAGTCGGCGGTGGCGAAGGCAAGCCGACGATAAAGTCATAGACGCCCAACAACGGTGATGTCATCAATCTACCGTGTAGGCGAAAACAGCAGTCGGCGGCGGCGAAGGCATGCCGACGATGAAGTCGTAGACACCCAACAACGGTGATGTCATCAATCTACTGTGTAGGCGAAAACATCAGTCGGCGATGGCGAAGGCAGGCTGACGATGAAGTCGTAGACACCCAACAATAGTGATGTCACCAATCAACCGTGTAGGCGGAAACACCAGTCGACGGCGGCGAAGGCAGGCCGACAATGATGTATAATTAATCGATCCTGCAGTATAAACATGTAGGATGAGTAGTATCTGATGCAAACATAGTACTTGAGGAAAATTCAAGCATTTTAAAATATTTATAAGTATGTATTTCTCCTCTTGTCGATTTTGATTTCCCCGAGTAGATGTCTCCTCATGTTTAAACACTCTGCCCGACTAGTCATTAATATGAGTTCATCATTAATGGAACAAAGTTTCACATATCAGAATTTACTACTCGGGTACTTTCATAATTGTTTAGAGCAGAAAACAAATTATTTCTTCCGAGTAATACTTAGCACCTTGCGTTATACACTCCATCCAACGAGCTCTCGGGTGCTAGGATTCGGCCCAAAGGCAACTATCCATCGACAAACCAAACGGAAAGCATAGGGAAATAGAGTTTCATAACTCGATGGGCACTTTTTTACTCGGATTATTTCGCAAGCAATCGAGATAAACATTATAAAAATTAACTCAAAATATATGATATAACATCTGTAGACCCCGACTCACTGCTCAACGGAGGACCAGTTGATGTATTGAAGCAGAGAAAAAAGAAAATATCATATAAAGAAGAAAATTAATGATGACTTAGCTTTTTGATATTTTCACCGGTGACGGCAGAGGTGGAGCCCCACGGTGGGCTTTAATTGTTATGCTTGTCTTGCCGTGAGGCTTTAATTGCATCATTTGATTTGGCGTAGGAGTTGGCTATTTTGAACATCTTCTTGACCGTCCTCGAAGGCTTACGCCCGAATTTGCCGATCAGCAACTCGTCGCAGACGCCATTCTGGAATGCGGTTATGATGACGTCATTGGTGATGTTGGGGATCTTGTTCCGCTTCTCCGAAAAGCGCCGGATGTAATACTTTAACGACTCGTCTGGCTTCTGGATGACGTTGTAGAGATCAAAGTGGGTCCTGGGCCTTTCGAAAGAGCCCTGGAAGTTGGCGATGAAGTGGTCCCGAAGCTCATTCCACGAGTCAATCGAGCCTCTTGGCAAACTCGTGAGCCAGTTCCTGGCTGAGTCGGCGAGAGCGACGGGCAGGTAATTGGCCATAGCCTTGCTGTCTCCTCCTGCTGCGCGGATGGCGAGGGTGTACACGGTTAGCCATGACTCGGGGTCGGTCTTACCATCATATTTGTCAATCCCGGCAGGCTTAAAACCACTCGGCCAGTCCACTCGACGCAGGTTCCTAGTGAACGCAGGCACTCCATCGTCGTAGTCGTCGGGTGATTTCCTTCTGTCTTCAGAAGAGCGCCGTTCACGTTCCCAGTAGCGTCGGTCGAGTACCTCCCGCAGATCACTCGACGGGGGCCTTCGCGGGCTGCTTTGGTAGTTGGAGTTGTAACTGCGATGATTTCGGTCGTGGACGGGTGGTCGGCTGTGTCCTCTCTCGTGAGAGTCGGCTGTTTGTTCTTGTTGCCTCCATACTGCGTTGCGGCGGGGGTCTTTTGACTTGACGGGTGTCTTGCTTTGCTCAGGTCTCTTATAATCTTTGGATCGTAGCGGCGGCAAGCGGCTCCTATCGGGCGTTTCAACAATGGACTCGGTCGGCCTTCGTGCGGAGCTGGAGGGAGGGCCATTGGTCGTAGCCGCGACGATGGTCTTGATCTTGTCTAAGAGTGGTGTCACCGCAGCCGGCGCCGTTTCGATGATGGTGTCAATGAGGGTGAGGGCAGCGACGGTGTTCTGTTGAGGCGTTTGGAAGATGTTGGCGTTGTCGACTCGTGCCTGCAATATGGCCTCGCGAGCGGAGCGCCCGGTCGCCCTCAGGTCCCGTTTCTTCTTGTCGGCTTCTTGTTTTTTCTTGAGCCCCTCCTCCTCCTTGCGCTTGTTCTCCTCCTCCACGCGCTTGCGCTCTTGCTCAAGCTTAGCTCGTTCCTCTTCCGCAATCCTCCGGGCCACGGCCGAGTCAGTCTCGGCTACTTCGGCCATGAGAATGTTGAGAAGGTCCAGATCGTAGTAGTCTCTGTCTGCATCGTAGCTGTTGATTTCGTCTGTGGAGATATCATAGAGGTCGTCAAAGTCGGTGGAGCTTAGATGTTCGTCAAGGTCCGTAGATGAGTACAACCCGAGTCATTCGAGTATGACCGCGACCTCCCTCGCGGCCGGGGGACAGCACGAAGGCGATGAAGAAGATTCTCCCGAGTGGATCGGATCCAACTCAGAAGATAGGAGGTTATGGTAGATTTTAGCGTCGTCCGGTAACCCGAGCGGCGCCAAGGAATTTTCCCTTCCCGACTGGTTCGAATCCGAGTCGAGAAGAGAGAGCTTACCGAATTTGTCGGTGACGAAGTCGAGTCCGCCGAAGCGAAGCGCCTGCCCACGGGCGAAGACGAAGTCGGCGAAGCCTGATGGAGATCCCATTGCGCTCGTCGGCGAGATGTTGAAGAAGAACTTGACGCTGGGCCCCTACCTGGCGCGCCAACTGTCGAGACTTGGTTTCGTCAATAACAATCTGGGGGTAGCAGTCAAGTGTGAAACACAATGGGTTAGTATGCAAAGAGGTTTAGACAGGTTCAGGCCCTCTCTAACAAGAGGTAATACCCTACTCCTATTTCGGGGATTTGATCCGCCGAGTGGTTTATTAATCTCAAGATCTCTTGATCTCGGTTGTCTCGTATGCTCTCGCTATGATTCTCTATGCAATCGTCTATCCCTCAAGGGACGCCCTACCCTCCTTATATAGTCTTGGAGGATAGGCTTACAAATCAGAGACCCTATCATACTCTATGTTGGCTTCTCAATCTTACCAACTATAGACTATGAGTCGTTACCTTATTACATTGGTAACGTAATACCCAAATCATAAGCCGGTTTACATAATCATGAGTCCTAACTTATCCCCTATGGTAAGTCGGATAAGCTAGTCATGAGGGTATCCGGTACCCATAATCTCCACACCAGGTCAAGACAAGCTCATCTCTTCTATTAAAAAGCCTGGTGGTTTAATTAGTACAAGAGCGGTCCTCAATAGGAACATAGGAAATAGATAAATTTCCTAAGCTCGAGTACAAATTGGTTGTCTCCGGTGCCATTTACTTTATTGTATTTATTTTAAGCAAGTTCTAATTAATGTTCACTTGTGTCAATATCACTCTAGCCATGAACCAAGCACATAGTTCTAGTTAAGTGAAAATCTTAATTAGGTGAAAATTTTTAAACAGCCTATCTTATGGTAGGTGGGGTCGAGGTGTGCCCGATGCAGGAAGATCAAATAGATTTGCTCTTAATCTAGCAAATGCATACATTTCATCTTCCTGCATCACTAGCACTCACGAATCTATTTGATCTTCTGTAATAGGAGCTATCTCCAAACCACCCCAATCAATGACATGCTAACAAATGGTCTGGGGTGTGACAATCACCATCCTCCTAACCGTCCGCCCCTCCATCCGTAAGGTCTACCTGCACACACCACATCACATGCTACAAATAGGCTAGGATATCATCATCTAATAACAGTTGATTCTACTCCATTTTTCTCACGTTTCTGAATTTTTTTTTCTAACTCATTGATTTACACATCTGTGCGTGCTACCTTTGGCTTCTCGACCTCACGCGGGTTACTGATGTTATGCGTTTCGCGGTCAAGCATAAAGACTGTTCATTGTCATTTTATGAATGAATTCTAAGGCTTTTCCTCAACAGGTTGGACTATTAGGATACTTCGATCCTATGCTTTCCTAATCTAGCGACTTTCGGATTATTCTTATTCCCGGTTATGTGAAAAAAGGAGCACTTACTCATCTTAAACAAAAGGCTTAGCGCCCTCAACTTACCAATTTGACTATAGGCTGGCTCTTTGTGGAAAGGTGCAATTTTTGATTCTTTTCTTGGAGCTGAAGATGTAAAGAAGGATTTTTGGCGACGTGCGGTTTGTGTGCGTGTCGGTATCTGCTGCAAGTAGTTCCATCAATGGCTATGCAACACGGACCATACGTGCCTTTCTCGCTTTTTTGTTGTGTGTTTTTCCTAATTGTGTCTCGATCCTTTGCCTGGGCTCATGTCTCCTCATTACAAAAATCCCCTTAAGGGCTGACACCCCAGTTGCTCACCGCATACATGATAGAGGCTCAGAATTTCCCCTCGGTGTAGGCCATGGCCCAATGCAGACCTGCTAATAGCCATATACTGAAGGTTTATGCTTGGTATCACATGTAATACTTTTCCTTCCAAATCTGCTCTACACATTGAGTGGGCCCACGTATACATAGTTCCGTCTTACAATTTTTTTCTCGCTTCATATAAAAGGGCTAACCTAACGTTACTATGGTTAAAATACAAAGGCTTAAAAGTTGATCCTCAACCACCTATACTTCCAAGGTGGTATTAAACCACCCATTACTAGACCACTTCTAGGGCACTTAGGCCAAAACCACACACCATGCTACAAGCTACAAATGGCTAGGGTGTTACAAAACTATCTATATTGGTGACATGTTGACTCCTTCAGTCTTGAGCAATACCTTAACTATCAAAATCTCACCTATCGGAGGAGTGGGAACCAAGGTTCTTCTTCCCCTCCAGCTCGAGGTGCGATGGAAGTTAATGTGCCCAATTACCCGAGGTGTGGTTGTTGGCCGCCCTTGTGGCCCAACTAGTCGAGGCTGCCCCGGCCTCTGTTCGGCACCCCTAGGACAACGCCAGCTTGGGGGCTTCGCTTTTCACTCGGCCATGTGGGCCGAGGCACTGAGTTGAAGTCTCAAGTCTTCTACCTACTAAACCAATTAATGATGGGACATACGAATCTTTCATGCATAAGCGTAGACTGACGTACGATGGGACAACGTCGTCCCTTTTTCTTGGACCACCATTATGAGTCTTGGAAAGGCAAGTGACATGGCTGTTTGACTTCTTGCCTGGTGCGTTGCTCCATGAGTGGGCCACACCTTGTCCATGTGACTGGCTTGTGGGCCTTGTATCCTATGGCACGGCCACGTCACTCTTCCCTGTGCCACACATCCATAGAAGAAGTGAGGAGGAAGAGAAGGTTTTCTCCGCCCTTTGCCAACTCGGCTAGCAGGGATTTTCAGGGCCGACAATAAGCCCTTCCAGCTAGGTCGTGACAAGACCCGACCTGCACACTCCTGTAACCTTGGAACCCATATATAAGTGTCTGGCACTTGTGGTATCTCTTTGTACCTATAAAAAGAGGATCAAGGCCACAAGGAAAGGGGTTCAGTTCTTTGGGGTCTCGATCCAGAAGCACCCTTGTTAACTACAACATTTAGAAGCACCCTTCTTTTTATTAAAAATACTACCAGGCCTTGCCCAGTAGTTATATATTAAAAGAAGAAAAATAATATGTACAAAGAAGTCTCAGAAATCATAACAGCTGTAACCAACTACGGATAGAAGAAATAACCTCATTCATTCTACAAACATGTAGAAGAACTTCATGCCTAAAAGCAGCAAACCACCTATTAATATCTGACAAAATATTGTCAAAGACATTCCCATTTCGCTGCTTCCAAATATGCCAGCAGGCAAAGAACATAATCTCCAAGAAGTCTTTCCTCCTAAACTGAATTCTCGCCAGTATCAACATTTGACAGATTTCCAAATTAGTGTTCCATCTAATGCCAGACGCTCCCCACATTTCTTGCTGAATGAACACATGAAGAACAGATGCCTTAAAGTTTCTCTTGGACCTCCACATATACCACTAGACAAATCAGCATCATCAGGAGCACAATGTCTCCTATCCAACCAATCTCTAGTATTTTGATGTGACCATGGCTACTATATATACAACCGTTGCTCACATCATATGCCAATAGGAAGATGTCAAGAACAAGTTGTCCAAGTTCTGGAATTCAATTAGGCCACCTGCTACAGTGCTGAGTTCAAGCGGCCGCCAAATATGTATACGAGCTCCGTTTTGGGCCCATGAGTACTTGATGGAAAGGTTTCGGAGTCCTCTTTCCAACAGATCCAGCATCATCACCAAATTCTATCTCAGCGAACCACAATCACAAAAACAAGATGTTGTGTCACCTATAATGGGACTATAAGCTTGTAACTTCATCTGGGACCCCGGCCCAAGTGGGCCCATGTGGGGTGCACCAAAATCTAGTGGAGCATGACCCTAGGGACCCCTTGGTCATCCTCCCACCTCCTTAAATAGCTAAGTACACTGCTGGGGAACCCATCTTTAGTCCTGGTTTGCAACCCCTTTTAGTTCCGAGTATGCAACCGGGACTAAAGATGGGCATTTTTACTCCAGGTTGAAATAACCAGGACTAAAAATCCATCTTCAGTACCTTGGAAACACCAACCGGTACTAAAGATATTTTTTCTTTTTTTTCAAAATACTTTATATTGCTTGCTGCATGTTTATATATATGCATATATATGTATAAATACATATATATATTTATATATATTCATGTATATATATACAAATACGTACATATGTATATATATATATAAAGACATATATATGTGTGTATATATATAAGTAAATACATACACATAGGAGTAATATATATTTGTATAGCATCACGTATATATAATTGCTGGTATATTACTTATGTACAATGAGAATTTACTTATAAACATGTACAATTGTTGTTAATTTCTAATGTTTCATTATATATTATAAATTAGGATAATTCATCTCGAGGAATAGGTCTTCCATCGTCGTGGAATTCTCTCGCCGGATTAACAATCTCATCCATAACAAATCCCATGAGTTGTTCTTGAATAGCCTTGATGTAATCCGCTTGGGGGAGTTGGTCCTTCATCCACATAATCTATTGTTTTCAAAAAATGAGATATGAATATATTAAATCAATCAGAAGAGTGTAAATAATATACATGCATGTGTTTATGTACATGATATCCTTATCAGTGTTAATGGCGTGTGACATGCGGTGAATAAATTCACAAACATAATAGCCGCACAAGTTGGTCCCATGTTCCTGTCGTAAACACTAAAGGAGAAATGAACTTATGAAATATTTTTATTATAGAATAAATGAGATTTACAATTTTGGATCATGTACATACTGGAAAGTTCATCCTCATTGACAATTCTTCCTTGAATTCCCCGCAGACATTTGCATTTAATCTTGCCCACACTCTGCAATTGTAAACGAATTAATGATGCTTTGATCCACATAGTAGCATTAGCAGCAATCATAACGAGAGTACTAGCGGATCACATTACCTGTTAATCATGTCAATGATATCGTCGAAAACATCCCTATCTTTGCGCATAGAGTCCATGACAATAATTTGGCCTCTGATAATCTCTATGACAAAGAGGACCTAGTGGAATCTGTAAATTTCATGAAATATGATATACATATCAATTTATAAAAACGAGAAGGAAGTTGCTACAACAACCAGTAAAAACTCACTTTTTGTTGTATAGCAATAGTATATACTCCTTGAAATGTTGCTGCACCAGGATTTGTAAATGTTATTCCCAATTTCCACTAGCCAGCATTCTAAGGTCTTCTCGTTGATTACGTATGGGTCCATGAAACCGCAATTGAAGTCTCCTTCTTTAAGGCTGCTTTGAATCTCCATTCTACGGTGAAAAAACGATGTAAATTTTCAATGTCACGTACAACGGGCAAATGAACGAAATTAAATTAATCGACACTTACAGAACCCAGCAACTCATAAGAGAGACGTTAAGGGCGTCTTGATGGTATACATCGTGGCAAGCGTCCTAGCGGATCCACATATCATATGTCCCACTGAAGAAATATTCATTTTTAATCCTTGCCACGAACATCATCCTACCCTTAGCTGATTGATCCATGTACCATTCATGGAATCGATACATCTGTGTAGAGAGCTTGGAGACCAACTATGGCTTGACAAGTGGTTTGCCGAGTACGTACTGATGTTTTAGTTCTGCGCTCTCTATAGGGGCCTTCCCCAGCAGTTGCTCCTTGATCAGATTTTTATCAGCCATAAATTGTTGTAAACTAATGTCGTGGTCCGATGGCATCGAGTCAACTGTTTGTTTCTTTTGCGTTCCGAGCTGGGGGACAGCCTTAGCCTTTGTCTTTCTTTTACCAAAGGACTTTTGAACTGAGCGGTCATAGTCTGATAGTAAGTTCTTTTTCATGGGTTCACTCATTTTCTGAAAGAAGGCCTTAGTCATCGGGTCTATTGGAATCTTCTTCTCTGGCACCCGTGGCTTGAAGTGATCCTCCACTTGTTTTCTCACGATCTCGTCAATCTCCTCGTCTGTCCTATCATACGTTCTTTTCTTGAGAGCGGCTAGTTTTGGCTCGTCAAGTCTTGGCTTCTTTGTTTTTTGTGTGGACTTTGACAGTGCTAGATGAGGTGGAAAAGACCGCCTGGTACTTGCAGCTGGTTGCGGCATTGAAGACGGAGGAGACTGTGCATGCGGCGGACACCGCGATTGCGGAGGAGACAGAGTAGGCGGCGAAGACCGTGGTTGCGGAGGAGACGGTGCAGGCAGAGGAGACTGCGGTTGTGGAGGAGACGGTGCCAGCGGAGGAGACCGCAGTTGCGGCGGAGACCGAGGCTGCGAGGGTGGAGATGTAGGAACGGATGCCGCTACTCGCCCGGGAAGCACGATGTAGCGCTTGCACCATAGTATAATGGCGTGGGCTGTATTTCTTAGTTTCGTCTTCCTGTCTCCTTTGGGGATTTCCAGCTCGAGATCTTCAAAGCCTGGGACCACCAGCTCAACTTCAACCTTTGAGTACCGAGGTGGAATTGGCCTACAATGGTATGTCCCGTCTTGCTCCACTTGTATGACCATGTCGTCCACCACCTTCATGAGAATCGAGGTTAATTAGTAATTAACATATGCACAAACTTTCACAAAATACAAGCCATATATCATAAAACTATGAGCATACCTTGATTGATATATTCCTGAAGAGAATATGCAGCTCACATGGTGTCCGCCCCGTGATTTCATCCCCGGGGCAGGGTGGTTAGTCGAGAGTTGGCCTTGCTGCAGCGTCAATGCTCTGTTCCCCTACTTGCCCTGTAAAAGCACAGCTGCTTCGATTTCCCAAGGGCTCACTATGACGTGAGGAACGGACGGCTGGGTCTGTTGGCTTCGCTGTTCACTTAAGCGTAGGTCCACCTATCTTGCCACCTCCTCTTGCATCTGTGCGTCACGGGTTGCAACCTTCAATTCAAGATCTACCAATTTCACATCAGTATCTCTCTTGCTCCTCATGCGACTCTGGTACGTGTGGATGTCCTCTTTAAACCCATACTTCCATGGAACCATGCCTTTTTCGCGTGTTCATCCTAGGTGCTCTGGATTTTTCAGTGCGAGCGTAACCTTATCCTTCTCTCTGTCCGGATGGAATCTTCCCTCAGAAGATGCCTCTAGGGCATCCACAAGACGGTGAGCTGTTTGGCGTATGTCATCGCCAAATATCAAGGAGCCATCACCTGGATTCAGTGTCCCGCCATGAGCGTAGTACCAATGTTTTGATCGTTCAGGCCAATCAACTATGGCCGGAACAGTTCCTCTTCTAGCTAGTTCATCCTCCATTTTCTGCCACTTGGGCACTGCCTTCTTGTAGCCCCCTGTCCCTAACCGGTGAAAGTACTTCTTCTTGGAGGCATTGGCTTTGTTCTTTGCTATTCTAGCTTGCCCTTGCTCTCCTGTCTTGTAGGCCACAAATGCATCCCAATGATCCTTCAGTTTGGGGAATGTGTCGAAGTCCGTTGTTAGATCCTTTAGGATATATCTATTGTACAAATCTTTCTTGTAGCCCTAGAATTAGGGTCCTCGTTCCCCTCCTTGTCTGTCCAGTACTGGCTGCTGCCCTCATTGATCTCGTCCAAGAGGAACTGTTCGTCATCGCGATCTATCATCCGTTCGTAACATTAAATAGTACAGAAAATGTTATTACTATCCACATTGTTGACAAATACGAAGAACTTCTAAATGTCACCTATTTAAGAAAAAATATGTAGCCTACATTTATATCGTTATATATATTGACATTGTAGCAACTACAAAGAACAACTAAATTTCACCTATTTAAGAAATATGCAACCTACATGTATATTGTTATATATATCCACATTGTCCACAACTATGAAGAACTTCTAAAATTCATTTACTTAAGAAATATGCAACCTACATGTATATTGTTATATATATCCATATTATCCACAACTACGAAGAACTTCTAAAATTCACTTACTTATATATATCCACATTGTCGATAACTACGAAGAACTTAGGTATGCATACATATCCACATTGTTGACAACCTACATGTATATTGTTATATATATCCACAGCCTTAGGTATGCATACAATTAGAATTAACACGTAAGATCTAATATATCACATATCTTGCCTTAGCGTGTTGCTTGGCGGCCTTTGAATCACGTAATTCAACTTGAGAGTCGCCCGCGTCCAACCCTGGCAACAAGACAATCATTAGGTAATTACAACATTTGCATTGAACAACTAAAACATAGCCCAAGTTGTAAATATATTTTTCAAAACTTATCTATATTTTAATCATTTGTAGAAGTTTTTTAAAATTTAAAAAAACTTTTAGTTTCAAACATGTACATTGGTCCTAAGACTAAATTCAAAACATTTGCATATACATCGTTAAGTCAGAGATAGTGATTCAAGATACTGAATGAACACAATACCTCGCTCTTTCATGGCTACAAACGGATAATTTTCGTAAAAAAATTTGTCTTAACTCCCAATGCATAGGAGTCAAGACAAATTTGTTTGGGAAATTATCCGTTTGTGTTCAGTCATGAAAGACCGAGTGCTTGTGTTCAGCCAACATCTTGAACCAGTACCTCCTTGGAACGAGCAATCATCGAGCAAATGAATAGAGCACTAAAGATCATGGTTCGTTCGTTCGTTCGCTCGTTCGTTCGGTCATTCAGTCGCTCGGTCGTCCGCTCGGCCGTTCTCTCGTTCATTCATTCGCTTAGTCGTTCACTCGTTCCATCGCTCATTCATTTGTTCCCTCGCTCGTTCGATCGTTCGCTCATACATTCGCTCATTCGGTCGGTCGTTCGTTCGCTTGGTCATTCACTCGTTCCCTCGCTCGTTCGGTCGTTCCCTCGCTCGTTCGATCATTCGCTCATATGTTCGCTCATTCAGTCGGTCGGCCGTGCCGGCGGCGGCGACGGAGGAGGAGCGATGTGGAGGGAGAACGGCCGACGTGGCGCCAGTGTAGAGATGGCGGCCGAACCTTGAAGGTGACAAAACGACGACGACAGTGAGGGCGGCGACGACAATGGTGATGACGACGGCGGCGGCGGCGGTGGGAGATCGACGACGACGACGATGGCAGTGGCGGCGGTGAGGGCAACGACAACAACGACGACGACAGTGGTGATAGTGAGGGCGGTGACGATGACGACAGCAGCAGTGACGGGAGATGAAAAACGATGAAGATCGGCACGTGGCGACGAGGGATGAGATCAAAAACTGCTAAGTGTAGAGATCGGAGAAGACGATGTGCCCCATATATATGCAAATTTCTTTAGTCTTGGTTGGTGAACCAATTGGGACTAAAGATAACTTTAGTCCCGATTGCAGTCAACAACCGGGACTAAAGATCGGTTGTTTTCACCAACCGGGACTAAAGATAAGTTGATGCCACTAGCCGGGATTAAAGATCATTTCCCGCTATTTCTAAATTTTTTGGCTTTGGATAACAACCGGGACTAAAAACTTAAAAAAGTTAACCATGGCCAAATTAATTTCATTAAAAGTAGGTTTATGACAGTAGTAATTAACTTTAGCCCAATAAACTGCATTAAAATGCAATAAAAATATAATTAGCCCATTTGTAAATAATGAGAAAACATTTGAAATAGTTTAAAACTATTATAAAATTTTAAAAATCATATATAGTTAGCCCATGCCCGATTAAGTGCATTAAAAATAAAATAAAGTCATAAAAATAGTAAGAAAATATTTAAAATATGTTAAAATTTGTTATAAAATTTCAAAAATCATATATATTTAACCCATGACCGATTAAGTGCATTAAAAATAAAATAAAGTCATAAAAATAATGATAAAACATTTAAAATATGTTGAAAATTTTAAAAATCATATATAATTAACCCATGCCCGATTAAGTGCCCCGCCAATCAATGAATCAATGGAATATAATGATCAATTCTCGAGTCGGGAATACACAATATGCTTCAATTGATCATAATAGAAATAGAGGGATCTTTAATACATTAAAAATAATTTACAACATGATGATTGACCTCACGTACTTTCTCCTAACGAATGTTCCTTCGCTATGATCGTTGCGTGAGTAAGGGGTGTCCTCGTTTGATAGGAGGATGCTCGGGTCAACTGTCACAGCGAACGGAGGTTGCCCGTCAAACTGATCATAATCTTCGTCAGTCTTATCCTCGACTCCGATGATTTTCCTTTTTCCTAGGAGAACCATGTGGCGCTTTGGCTCATCGGGCCCTCTCCCCTTCTTTGGTTTGCTAGACATATCCTTCACGTAGAAAACTTGCATTACATCATTGGCTAGGACGAATGGTTTGTCTGAGTATCCAACCTTGGTAAGGTCAACTATTATTATCCCACAGTCATCAACCGTTACGCCTCCACCAGTCAGCCTAACTCATTGGCACCGAAACAAAGGGACCTTCAGAGGTCCATAGTCCAGTTCTCATATCTCATCGATGGCACCGTAATACATGCTAGTTGTCCCGTCGTATCTCATGGCATCGATACAAACAACACTGTTTTGATTCGTACTCTTTTTGTCTCAGACTCCTGTGTAAAATGTATACCCGTTGATCTCATATCCTTGGAATGTCAAGATTGACAAAGATGGTCCCCTCACCAAGAAGACTAGTTGTTGGTCAATCGTCTCGTTACCCATGAGATGTCGTAACCATGTGAGAAAAGTATCAATGTGATGACGTGTAATCCAGACATCAGACTTACCGATACTTTTGGAGCGAACAACCACTAAGTGCTCCTCAATGTAAGGAGCCACCAATGAAGATTGTTGCAAAACCGTGAAATGTGCTTATTGGTTTTCTTCCAAGAGTCTCCTTTCCCCGTAGTCTCCCCTCATGGCTTGACTCGGGCACCCCGATTGGACGAAGGTCTTCAATAAATTCTACACAGAACTCAATGACCTCCTCTATTCCATACCCCTTGGTGATGCTTGCTTCCAGACAAGAACGGTTACAAACATACTTCTTTGGAATGCCCATGTTCCTGTCAAAAGGGAACATGTTGTGTACGTACACAAAACCGAGAATACCAATCTCTCTGACAAAGTGACATAGAAGATGCGTCATTATATTGAAGAAGGATGGTGGAAAGATCATCTCAAAGCTGACAAGACATTGTACCATTTCTTTTTATAGGGTTGTTAATCTATCTGGATCGATATCTTCTGCGAAATTACGTTTAGGATAGCACATAGCTTTGTTATTGTTACCCAGACATTATCAAGAAGGATACCCGAATTATAACAGGAAGCAGCTGTGTCATCAACACGTGGCAGCCATCAGACTTTAGGTTTGTAAATTTGTTCTCTTTCATGCTTACTATTTCCTTTATATTCGAGGAGTATCCAGACGGTACCTTGATGTTGTCCAAGCATTCAAACATACTTTCCTTCTTTGCCTTGCTCAAAGTGTAGTTGGTTGGACTCAAATAATGGCTTCCTTTCTCCTTAGGTTCCGGATGAAGGCCGTCGCGTTGTTTCATATGCTTCAGATCATTACGAGGTTCCGGATGAAGGCCGTCGCATTGTTTCATATGCTTCAGATCATTACGTGCTTCAAGTGTATCTTTTGACTTCCCATATACACCAAGCAAGCCTAGCAGGTTAATGCAAAGGTTCTTAATTAGGTGCATCATGTCGATTGCGTGGCAGATGTCTAAGACTTCCCAATAGGGTAACTCCCAAAAAATAGACTTCTTCTTCCACATCGCCGCATGACCATCTTCACTTGCTATAAGTTGGCTGCCAGGTCCTTCCGTTATGATGTTTAGGATTAGTACGGTGGTCTGCATTCTCTTTAAAATGTTTGCCTTTCTTTCGTATAGGATGGCTTGCAACAAGAAATCGACGCTGGCCCATGTATACTATCTTCCTACTATGCTTCAAATACGTACTGCCAGTATCATCCATACAGTGTGTGCAAGCCTTATACCCCTTGTTTGATTGTCCGGATAGGTTGCTAAGTGCAGACCAATCGTTAAATGTTACGAACAGCAACGCTCGTAGGTTAAATTGCTCCTGTTTGTCGTCATCCTACACAAGGACACCTTCTTTCTTCCACAGCTATTTCAGATCTTCGACCAATGGTCTTAAGTACACATCAATGTCGTTACCAGGTTATTTTGGGCCTTGAATAATAATCGGCATTATGATGAACTTCCGCTTCATGCATAACTAAGGGGGAAGGTTGTAGATACACATGGTCACAAGCCAAGTGCTATGACCCCTGCTCATTTCTCCAAATGGATTCATGTCATCTGTACTTCAACCGAATCTTATGTTCCATGTATCCTTTCCAAAGTCTTGAAATGTTCTGTCAATGTTTAGCCACTGCGACCCATCGGCGGCGTGTTTCAGCATCCCGTCTTGTTTACGTTCTTCTGCGTGCCAGCGCATCATTCTAGCATGTGCTTTGTTCCTGAACAAACGCGTCAGCCATGGTATTATAGGGAAATATCACATCATCTTAGCAGGAGCTCTCTTCTTCGAAGGCTGTCCGTCAACATCACCTGTGTCATCTCGTCTAATCTTTTATCGTAGTGTCTTACAAACCGGGCATGCTTCTAGGTTCTCGTACTCCTCACCACGATAGAGGATACAATCGTTCGGACATGCGTGTTATCTTCTGGACTTCCAATCCTAGAGTGCAAACTACCTTCTTAGCCTCGTACGTTGTTTTGGGCAATTCGTTTCCCTCGAAAAGAATATTCTTTATGAGTTTCAATAACTCGTCAAATGCCTTGTTAGTCACACCATTTTTTGCCTTCCAATGCAAGAATTCCAGCGTGGTACCCAACTTTTTGTGTTCCAAGGACGTTTTGTGGTCCGCTAACATCCGCTCTAATTTCTATACCTCCTTTTCACTTTCGTAGTCCTTCTTTACGTCGCACAACATCTGACCAAGATCATCCGCACCATCGTTTTTTTCAACAACTCCGTCCGCCTCACCTGTTGTATTTTCTGCAAATCCATCGTATAGAGCTCAGTCCGGAATGTTGTTGTCTTCTTTTTCATCGTCTTCCATTGCAACCCCTGACTCTTCATGCGAGGTCCAACAATTATAGCAAGGCATGAATCCCGACTCCAACAGGTGGATATGAAGAGTTCTTGATGTAGAATACTTATTCTGGTCTTCGCACTTTTCACATGGACAACATATAAAACACTTAGGCTTGTGGGCATTGGCCACACTCAAAAAATAATGCACGCCGTCAATAAACTCCTTTAACCATCAGTCCGCGGTGTACATCCATTGTCGATTCATCTACATCAGGAGATAACAAATGTAAAGGAAGTCCACGAAAGTGAAACTACTTAAATAATCATATAATAATTTAAAATATCATGATTAAACAGAAAACTGACGGTTTTAATGAATTCTTCTTATTTCTAACGATTTTATATTTATAAATTCAAGAAGTTTTAAAAAATTTAAATATATTTTTATGTATTATCCATGTTTTAATTATTTTCAACTGTTTTTTCAAAATTTTAAAAAAATTTATTATTTCTAACTAGTTTAATTATTTTTAAATGAACTTAGTTTTCTACTCTTTTATCTTTATTTTCTATATTATTCCTTTGTTGTCCTTATTTTAATCATTTTTATCCAAATATTTCTAATTTTTGGAAGTACCCGAATTTTCCCTAAACAATTTTTCTCTCTCATCTTTTTTTCATATATCTTTTTAAAGAGAATAATGTATAGAAACATAGCTATAAATGTAAAATGTTGCAGCAATGGCTCGGGCTTGAGGAGAAAGAAAAACTATACGAAGGACATAATCTTTAGTACCGGTTGGTGTCACCAACCGGAGACACCAACTGGTACAAAGATCTCGAGGGGCCTGACACGGTCTAACAATATTTGAACCGGTGCTAAAAATAATTTTTAGTACTGGTTGGTGTTACCAACCGGTATTAAAGATAGAAATGTGTCGTTGGGTGTTTTAACCGGTGCTAAAGACCTTCTTTAGCACCAGTTCATAAGAGATGCGAGATAGTTGTTGTTTTTGCGATCAAGCAAAGATCGGTTGTCTAGTAGTGATACCTCTTCAGGGTTTCTTGTGTTTTATTAAATTAAAGTTTTAGCCATTGCTACTTTACCTTGTAGGTACGTGTGTCGGCTATACCACCTAATTACTCGTTTTTGGAACCGCAACTTATCGTGTGTACTCAATTCCTAGTTGCAATATCAGATTGCTTTTATCTTGTTCTTGATTGTTTCTTCGATTTGCTTGCAGGAATAAGGTTGATCTTTACCGGCAAGATCAATAACCCCCGGAGAGGTGTATCGATCGCTAAGGCACAACACAACAATGTGTTGTACAGTTGTAGTCGGGTCGTCAACGTTTCTCACAAATCGTAGTTATCATCAACTCACCGAAAGATCGGGACAACCAGATCCCTAAGCGTATCGAGTGGAGCTCAGGGTTTATCTTATTCAATTTGTCCATACATCTTATTCAATTTGTCCATAGAAGTAACCACTTGAACACTTTGATCTTTTTCACACATTTAGTCTTCTAGATCCATATGAAAGGCCTTGGGACCGAAATCCCCATGAAATTGGACCTATAAAATTTCTGAGCAGAATAAGTTTGGGAATGCCAAATGAAAGTCCATAAGTCTCCTCTCTGTGAGTTAAAAACTGGATCAGCCAACTCTGATTACAGTTACTGGAATTGCAAATAAGCCTGGGGTTCAAGTGGAAGATTAAAACATTCTTCAAGATGTCTGCCAGAAAAGTATCTAACTGACTCCCATCTCACATTTGCTTGAGAAAAAAGGCTTTGAAACTTATGCTTTCTTATCTCCCCATTCCTAAGATCTTTCCAAAACAACACAGTGGTACCAGAGTGAATGGTGCACTGAGATGTGGCTCTGAAAATATTAGTCAACTAGATAATGTCTCCACCAAAAGGACCCTTTGATGAGGACACAACTAGCTCGGATATAACCATGACTACCTTGTGTATTAATCAGCCAAAGGTTAACCAGTTCTACATAAGATTTACTTGTTATATTTTTGAACATACGTTGCTACACAATAAGTTTTGTTTGTTTTCGTTTGCAGAGGTACTTGCTTGGATGAAGGAAAAGAAGCCGAGCATAACGAATGCATGGAATATCAAAGAAGTTGATTGGGGACCAAACCAAGACCTTCTCCAAGTCGACTTCGGGTGCAATTCGGAGTCCAAGACCAGTCTGCACTAAAACGGGCGCCCAGGTCGCATACGTGCTCGGATTGGGGCATTCTTTATATGGATGGAAAGCTAAGAAGATAACCTTTCCAATGGGTCTGGTCCCATGTCCAAATTCGTTACGAGTCATCAGGAATTGACCGAACAAGTTGACATTTAGAGTCTGTCTGGCGCTGCGATGCCGTATTTGGGCCTTTGGCCCGTGTATCGTGTTGGAGCCCATTAGGGTTGCATCAAGGGGTGCTTGCACGACCCTAAACTCCATATATCAGTAGTCGTCGCTATCTTTAGGTTTTGGGGGTTTTGCTTAGATTAATCTGTCAAGAACAGTTTCGCCGCTAGATCGGTTTGTAAGACCCCAACTTGTGAGCTTAATCATTCATCTGCAATTTTGGTTGTATTCTATCTCGTTCTTGTTTGTGTTCTTCGATTGGCAAACAGGGATTAGCCTTCTCGACGAGGTCACCCGCGTTTCGACACGGGTGATAACCAGAGGAGACGTGGTGCTGCGATTGCGGGGCTCAAGAGCGTGCGCGTTCAAGAAGCCGGATCGATTTGTGTCGCGACTCCGTCCAAATCGTTGTTTATCAGAACCTTTCGGAAGGTCGGGAACTCTAGTGCACATCAAGTGTTTGCCAATCGAAGAACACAAACAAAAACGAGATAGAATACAACCAAAATTACAGATGAATGATTAAGCTCACAAGTTGGGGTCTTACAAACCGATCTAGCGGCGAAACTTTTCTTGACAGATTAATCTAAGCAAAACCCCCAAAACCTAAAGATAGCGACGGCTACTGATATATGGAGTTTAGTGTCGTGCAAGCACCCCTTGATGCAACCCTAATGGGCTCCAACACGATACACGGGCCAAAGGCCCAAATACGGCATCGCAGCGCCGGACAGACTCTAAACGTCAACTTGTTTGGTCAATTCCTGATGACTCGTAACGAATTTGGACATGGGACCAGACCCATTGGAAAGGTTATCTTCTTAGCTTTCCATCCATATAAAGAATGCCCCAATCCGAGCATGTATGCGACCTGGGCGCCCGTTTTAGTGCAGACTGGTCTTGAACTCCGAATTGCACCCGAAGTCGACTTGGAGAAGGTCTTGGTTTGGTCCCCAATCAACTTCTTTGATATTCCATGCATTCGTTATGCTCGGCTTCTTTTCCTTCATCCAAGCAAGTACAAAACTCATTGTGTAGCAACGTATGTTCAAAAATATAACAAGTAAATCTTATGTAGAACTGGTTAACCTTTGGCTGATTAATACACAAGGTAGTCATGGTTATATCCGAGCTAGTTTTGTCCTCATCACCCTTTGTTAAAGATTTGATGAGGAACTTTCCTTCTGTAATAAGAGTCCCAAACAAGCCTAACCCATAACCCATAGAAAGTCAAGAGAAGTGTAAAATTCATGAAAATCCTTCAGAAGTAAAGCCACTTTCTGAACATATAATGTGGGCACCCGAAAATTATACCGTCCAGTGTAATTTGTGAACACCACATAATTTTGGATAAGTGAGACCATACATGCATAAATAGCCACTCATCTTTCAATGTGCCCATGATCACAAATTGACACCATTCGATATAAAATCCATAATGCCGAATAATGAGCAAAGGAGATATTGTTCGGACTCAGCATGCCAGTCAACTTCAGCCTGAGTCATGCCCGTCAAACCACACGAAGGCAGTGACCAAATATGTTACACATCTCAGGAGACTTAACTCAAATTGCTAAAGCTCTACAACATCTCAATTGCTTAAAATTCATACTCATGCTTAGCTAGTCCTCAGGAAAAGCGACTAGCCTTGCACTTTCATCGCAAGCAATTGATAAACATCACAAATGCATAAATATGGATAAAAGGACAGCAAGGTACATATTTCATAATGGGGTTCAATAGCCTATCATACAACACAAAATAAACCAGTGGAAGTTTCATAATTTCATATAAACAAAAGTAAGGCCCGTGGTTTGCCAACCATCCCACAAGGGCAACCAACCGGGGCAAGAGCCAAGCTGAAAAGGCTACTCACCACTCTCACCGCCCTCGGTAGGGTAGTAAGAACAATCAACCACGCCGACATCCTCGTCTAAAATTTGCAGGCATCGGGTTAAGTACAAGATTGTACTTGCAAGTCTTACACATTAATATATATACACATAGAAGACAAGAGTATGCAAGCTTCTACCTTAAAAAGATGGTATAATGGTTTAAGTTTTGTATAAAGCCAATTTAATTGAGCAAGTAATAAGTTGGAAATATAGAATTTCTAAGATAGCATAATCTGAAATTTTTGGACAGCCGGCAAGTAAATCTGAAATTGAATCACAAATAAGCACAACCGGTGCTCTTATCGCCATTCATGGGCTACCATTGCCCAACCATGGATTACAAACATAACTATCCCCATATCCAAGACTAAACTAATCCATTTAACCCAAGTTTGATGCTAACATAGACTGACTAACACATCAAGCGATCGTCCTGTAACCGTGGACACGGCTATTCGAATAGTTTTACTTTGATCAGAGGGGTGCATCTTTACCCACACAAAATGAACAAGGATCAAATGCTTCACACGCACACAGGTGTGACCTACAAGTGATACAAGCTCATAACATGTCCTTTCCTAGTCACACCCCAACCACCTAAACCACGCCTAGGCCCCCGACGACTTAGCCACGTGTGTGTGATGTGGCTAAGGCGGGCTCACCATCGCGGGAGAAACCCCCTGCCAAAACTAGGCACATCCAGGGCACTCCAAAGGGAAAACAACCCTCATGAATGACTAGCAATGCGTAGATGATCACAGTGCAACATAGTACTAAGTCAAGCCATCCCATGCCCGGCGTGTGAAAGTACGTAAGGTGCTTGAATAGATGTCAACATGTTCGGTCCTTAACAACCCAGACGAGGCTACTTGCATCAGGGAAAAACCACAATCCCATCATCGCCCTATTACTCATCCAAGTTAAAGCATGTTTTCCATATGAATCATTTAGTGAAATAATCAAATTTTATGTCCACAAATCGCAGGTGGTGAATAAGTTCAATCGATGGCTCCATCCATCGATTTTTAACACTACTAGACCTAAGCATGGCTAAGCATCGGTAAAACAATAAAACATTCCCAAGTACTTACATCCAGATGTTACAAGGATAAATGATAACAATGAAACAAGAAAGAATATGCAGCAATTAGATTATAAACAACTCTAACCAATACCGATAATTTTGGAGTAAATCAACACATGCATATATATTGTTTTGCAATCAAATCATTTTAGTAAAAACAGGGATTCTATATGCTTAGATGCTTGCCTTGCTACTGTGAGAAATCACACTCAATCTCAGGCTCTTGCTCCACGTACTCCGGAACGTCTGAATCTACCGATAAGAGGCAATAATGCAAATAAGATTCAAATAAAAATGCAAATGCAACATGCTCTATAAATCATGGCCTAATTACAGTAGGTAGAGAGTGATAAAATGATTTTAGAAGCAAGAATCGTCTCATTTACATTTATGGTTTGAGAGCTATAAAAATAACAAGTCATATACTCTGAAAATGGCATTTCTGTAATTACATATGAATTACCCTAGGTCACAACATATGCTATCATTTTCTAGTTTTATTTCATAAGTGCTATCATTTTTAATTAAAATAGGATATCACACTAGTTATAACAAAACTTGGTTCACTGCATTTGGAGTTAAAATGATTTAGTTAGGATTTTTACAAATTCAACAAAGAGAAAAGATTATTTAATTTTTAGGCATATTTTAGGAGGTAGTTTTGTCAAATTATTTTCATCTTATAATTTATCCAGATTAAAGGGTACATATTTCTAAGATGAACAGCAGTGGCTTCATAATTTTGGGATTAACCATTAATTTCCTAGAGATTTTATAAGTCCTAGGTGCAAAATAAGTGTTTTTGTACTACTCACAATTTTAGTGACATTTTCTGTACATAAGTTGGAAAGTTTTATTTTACAAACATAAAGAACACAAATTTAAGAATACACAGAAATTTGGTTCACTCAAAATGAGCTCAAATGAATTAGTTATGCATTTTTGAAGTTTGCCTATTTTTCAGTTTTTTTTCAAATTCCTTTGGACTGCACTTTTGCAAAACGATCCCTGGGATTTTCCACAACTTGCAACAAAGTCCAGCTTCTTCTCCAATGCAGCAGCGATAGAGGCAGCCATGGCTGAGCTCGATCTCAAGCTCGCCGGCGGCAAACGGCTGCTCGAATGGGGATGAGGTCAAAAGAGAAAATGTAGAGCAAGTCTTTGCGATTCCATTCCTCTTCTACCCAACCGATGGTGGACCAGCGCAGGCGGCAGCTGCAAGCAGCAGCGCTCAGGATGCCATGCAGGTAAGGATGTGGCAGTGTGAACGGCTCGATTTATTGCATACATGTCAAGAACATCATATGCAGAATGTAAAACACCACCTAAGGTCACTACCACTGCAAGCAATCGACAAATGGCTCACCGATTGAACGGGAAACGACGACGGAGTCGCTAGGTTGGACTTGGAGAAGACGGTGGTCGATCTCCCTCCTCGCTGCACCAATCCGTGGAATTCTTGGGGAGTTTCGAAGAGGATGATGAGGCGAAGTTGGTGGCGTAGCAGCTCAGCCGAATTCACCTTGAGGCGACGGGAACGGCGACGCGATCCCGTGGCTGCGTGTTGACGACGGTCTGGCCGCGCTCCAGAGCACCCGTGGCGAGGTCGGCGTTCCTGGAGATCGGCTACAAGAAACGACGCGAAATCAGAGCAGAAGCTATGGTGTGCTGGGGTGAGTCGGGAACGCAAGAAAGATGGCGACGACGATGACATGTTGGGCGGCAGTGAAGGCGTCTTCCCGGCGGCCGGCAAGAAGATGAGGGCGAGGAGGAGCTCTCCCCCTGTGGTTTCTTGGCGCTGGGATGAAGTGTGAGTCGAGAGATAGCAGCTGGGAGCGTTGAAGTCGAAGGAAGAAGAGAGAAACGGTGCCACGGCATGAGCTACGTGTCAGCCATCTCTCTTTTGAATGTCTCCTGTGGGTCCCACGCGAATTTGGTGTGCACCAAGGGTGGAGCTAGCCCAGGGACAATGACATGTGGGCCCAGGTCGTGGTGGTCTATGCATTTGAGAGGGAGATGGGTGAGGAACAGAGTTAACATATGTTTTAGGTAATTTTCAAGAATTTCCAGGGATTTTCATTCTCTCCTTCTTGATTAAATAGTTTAAACTAGTTAGAAGAATTCCAAAATTATGTGGTCTGGTATGAAGATATCTTGAATTACCTAGCTTCCATTTTTCAAAGTTTCACTCAAAAATTTGAAATATTTTAATTCTGGCAAAAAGATGGAAAAGGGTATGCTGAGATCTAAATTGAATTTTAAAAAGGTCAAAACTAAGTGTAAAAATTCTATAAAAAATATATTAAATCCTGATAAATAATCTAGTATTTTAATAAATTATAAAATCTATACCCTTCTATTCAACTTAATGCACTAATAGATGTTGGCTCATTTTGTCGAATAGGATTTTGCTTTGCTTCCAAAATTTTATTTGAATGTATAAGCTAATGCAAATAATTAAATATGTAACCTACAAATAGAGATAATTAATCCTAAATACCTTGTACTAAAATTAGGGTTGTGACATATAAGTCTTTTACTTCTAAGCCACCTTTATCCTTGGGTTGACAAACTTTGTTCCAAGCAGCCAAAGACTTCTTTTTAACTAAAACATTGGATCCTCCAAAGACAATTCCTTCTAGCTATGTCTATGGCTTCAATGACAGTTTTAGGAAACTTTACAGAACACATATAAAAGGTTGTATAGCTGACAAAACAAAGTTAATCAAAGTTAATCTGCCCTCATATGGTAGAAAAGAAGCACTTGTTGTTAATCTCCTCTCTACTCTATCCACCATTGGTGCCAAGTCCACCACTCTTGGTCTTGTAGTACCCATAGGTTACCCAAGATATGTGAAAGGCATAGTTCCCACCTAACACCCCAAAAACAGAAGCAAGTTTTCCACTTTCTCCTCAAGAACATTCAAATGATACATAGTGGATTTGTGAAAATTAATTTTCAGTCCTGTGTCCTATGCAAAAGTGTTTAACAAAGCTTTGAGGCAAAAAAGTTCCCTTTGAGAGTCCTTTATGAAAATAAGAGTATCATCAGCATAAATCTCCTTCATCTTGCTCATTTATTGTTTTAGAGACCAAGCCCAGCCTCATTGCTTTATTTAAAATTGCTTGCAACAATTCAGCTCCAAGAACAAATAGAAGGGGAGACAGAGGGTCACCCTGCCGAACCTCTTTCCTACACTTGAAAATTTTTTCAAGAACCCCATTTAACAGAACAACTAAACTTGCTGAATTAAAAATCATCTTCACCCAATTTAGCCACTTGACAGGAAAACCCATATGTTTCATCACTTCCAGGATGGTTACATGCTCTATGTTATCAAAAGCTTTCTTAAATCTAGTTTGAGAATCAAAATCTCCCTTTTTGACTGCTGACACTAGTGGATATACTAAAAAGACTAAGCAAGGCAGTCCTGGATTGTTCTCCCTTTAATAAAACCATATTGATTTTCTTGTATAATTTTCTTAATCACCCCTTGTAGTCTATCAGCCATCAACTTTGTCAGGATCTTTAAACTGATACTCATAAGAGAAATTGGTCTGAAGTTATTAACATTTTCAAGGTTGACCTTATTAGGAACAAGGTTGATAAAAGAGGAGTTAATACACTGAAGATCAACATTCTCACCAAGAAAATGAGATTCTAGCCTGTAAAAGTCTTAAGCTATAATTGGTCAACACTTCTTAATAAAACAACCATTAAACCCATATGGCCCAGGTGCTTTGTCAATTGGGAGTCTACTAACAAGATCATCAATTTCCTAGGAATAAAAAATATCTGCCAAACTGTCCAAATTTTGAGTCCTAGGAAATAGCTCAACCAGATCAAAAGTCATTTTTGGATGTGATGTTATGCCCATTCTGCTCTACAAGGAGTTAAAAAAGAGAGAAGCCTTGCCTTGATGTGATGAAACCATTAAACCACTTCCATCGTTAATCTGAGCAGTTGAATTGCATCCAAACCTCTCAGTGGCCATTGCTTAAAAATACTTTGTTTTCTCCTATCTCAATTTGATCCATCTATTTGTACATCTTTTTTCCAATATATTCTTCTGAATAGAAAGAGCTTAAGCAAATGTTTTCTTTTCAAAATCTCTCTGAAATTCCATTCTATGACTGTTAGAATTCTATCCTCCTCAATTAGATCGAAGAAATCTAGCACCTGTTGAAAATATAAGCACATATTGATTTAATTTATTCCATAAATAAATCATGACATTAAAGACGTAAATTAGCATAATCGCATTATAAGATCCAAACATGCAAATTAGATAGTAAGACATGAACAAATCTAACATGCGTAACATGAAGAACGTGTACCAAGGATTCTGAACAATCAGCTATGGATCAGGTTGTCAAGGAACAGCGCGCACTGCTGGAATAATGCGCGGTGTTGGGTGTTGTCGTCGGCGCGTAGCCCTCGAGCATAGTGGAAGACGAGCCGTCGCGGAAGATTAGCAAGCAGTCGCGCGAAGCGCTTCCCAAAAACCTTATTGCCACCTTCTTCCGGTGCAGGACGTCGAAGGCAAGGGTTCCGGAGACCTGCTCTCCTGATCACCAGTGCATGCCGACGAGCGGGACGAAGTAGACTACAAGCGACGGCACAGTACAGTGAGGAGACAAACCCTAGATTGATTTTTACGTGTATTGCGAGGAAGTGGCGGCTCGGTTTATATAGAGATATCAGGACGCATGATCTCCACTCCGTGTAACCAAACCAAATAAGTCCCGCGTAACTTATCCAGACTATACACCGTTCCACGCACGGGATAATTCGATGTGTTTCCAAAAACTAAGTTTCCAAAAACAAATCAATTTTTTGTAGCAAAACAAAACTACAAAAGGAAGCTGCATCTATGCAAGTGTGAGGAACCAATTTTGGCAGACCATTCACGCGCATATTACATACGGGAGCCGCCTCGCCTAGTGCGTGTGTCTTACTCTTGTTCTCTTCACCACACATGCCTCAAGTGGCTAAGAGAGCATCCTCCCTTATAAGGAGATCTCCCTCTCCTAGAATAGGCAAGGTGGTACTAAACATCACATGTATGCTATCCCATGAGGTAGGCTTTTGTGATTTTCCAAAGAATTAAACTCCATATGGACCTTAGCCCATATATCAATTCCAACAATCCCCTACCAAATCTTAAAATCCCATAGAGATTTGCACCGCTTAAGGTTGAACATCCATCTAAAACTTCAAGCTACACTTACTCACAACTTGAACAATGGACTACGCCTTGAATTGCAAGTCTTGTGCCAGCAAGTTTCACTCAGAGTCTTATCTCGTACTAGGCTATCAGTAGACTACCTCTCGGGTGAAGTGTATAAGTCATACTGCTTGGTCTCTTAGTAAGCTTCCTAGGAAATTCACCCAAAATCTCCATAGACTGTGACCAACAGTTAAGCTCACATAGATACGTTCTTTAAGAATGATTTGCAGGATAGTATCTTCGCTAATTAAAGCCAACAGAACGCATTAAGGCATAACCAGTCTGCCTTGCAGCTCATGAGAGTACATGTATTTTCACTTAGAAAAGGTGCTCTCCTCCAGTTAACTAATGGCTTGTTCTTCCTAGATCCTAATTCACGGGATCTTTGATCACAAAAGTTGGGTTACCACCATAGTATAACTCACATGGGTCTTATACCCATCTCCTTCGATGCATTATCTATCACATTTTGTGATAGTCCCTTTGTGAAGAGATCTTCCAGGTTTCTAATTGTTTTGATGTAATCCAATGTTATAACCCTGAAGTTTCTCTATTTCCTGACATACTTTAATCGTCTTTTCACATGTCTAGACAATTTCATGTTATCCTTAGAACTAATCACCTTGATAATTACCGTTTGATTATCATAGTTCATAAGAATAGCCGGCATCGGTTTTTCAACTACAGACAGATTCATGAGTAAATCACGCAGCCATTCTTCCTCAACAGTAGCAGTATCTAGTGTCATAAGCTCTGCTTCCATAGTTGACCTCGTCAGAATGGTCTGTTTGCAAGACATCCATGAAACAGCACCATCACCTAGTGTGAAGACATATCCACTAGTGGCTTTGATCTCATCAACATCAGAAATCTAATTAGAATCACCATATCCCTCTAGTATCGCAAGATACCCGGTATAGTGAAGCCCTAAGTCCATTGTACCTTTTTAGATAGCACTTCACTCGCTCAAGCGCACGCTAGTGATCATCTCTCGGATTAGAGGTAAACCGGCTCAACTTGCTCACAGCAAAGGAGATGTCAAGCCTAGTTGTGCTAGCTAGGTACAAAAGTGAGCCAATGATTTGGAAGTACTCCAGTTGATTCCTAGCAATTCTCTTGTTCTTGCGAAGCAACAAGCTAGGATCATAGGGTGTTAGAGAGGGCTTGCTATCAAGGTATAGCCGAAGCGACTCAAGATCTTTCCCACATAATGGGACTGCAAGAGTGTAATCGCATTCTTACCTTTAATTAGCTTAAATTCAAGATAACATCAGCTACTCCCAAATCCTTCATATCAAAATTTTGAGACAAGAATGATTTAACCTCATTAATCACCTCAAGATTTATTCCAAATATAAGTATGTCATCAACATACAAGCACAGAATAACTCCCTCACCCCCACCATTGCGATAGTATACACATTTTATCTACCTCATTGACTGCGAAGCCTGCAAATGTTAATGTTCTATCAAATTTGTCATGTCATTGCTTAGGAGCTTGTTTCAAACCATACAAAGACTTTAACAATTCACACCTTGTCTTCTTGACCTTCCACTACAAAACCATCAGGCTGATCCATATAGATCTCCTCATCTAGCTCTCCATTAAGAAAAATTGTCTTAACGTCCATTTGATGAACAAGAAGACCATGTGAGGTTGCCAGGAAAAGTAGCACTCGGATTGTGGTCAAAGAAGTCTTTGCCTTCTTTCTGAGTATAGCCCTTTGCAACAAGCCGAGCCTTGTACATTTCAATAGTACCGTCAGGCCTAAGCTTCTTCTTGAACACCCACTTGTATCCTACAGATTTACACCCATAGGGTCGCTCTGTCACCTCCCAAGTCCCGTTAGTGATAATGGAATCCATTTCACTATGAATAGCCTCCTTTTTGTAGTTCTGCATATGCTTCTGAAATTGACTTAAGAGTGTCATCCACAAGGTATATAGTAAAATCATCACCAAAAGACAGCCATCCTTTGTCTCTTGCTCCTCCGAGGAGCTTCACTGTCATCCTCCTCGGTGACAAGTTCTTGTGTATGTTCAATTTGTTCTGGTGGTGTGATTGAGCTAAGAATTATTTTAGAAGGTTGGCTAGAAGAACTATGTGTATCATTCATTGGAAAAAAACTCTCAAAGAAGGTAGCATCACGAGACTTCATAATTGTACCAACATACATGTCAGGTACCTCAGATTTAACTATTAAAAATCTATAGGCAATGCTATAGTGAGCATATCCTAGAAAGACACAGTCCATAGTCTTAGGTTCAAGCTTGCGCTTCTTCGTTATTGGTACATTGACTTTCACCAAGCACCCACATGTGCGCAAGTATGAAAGTGATGGTTTTTTCCCAATCCTATTAGGTGTTTTGTCCTTATTCCTGTTAGGAACTCTATTTAACACATGATTTGAGGTCAATAATGCCTCTCCCCATGCCTTAGGTAGTCCTGCGGTATCTGACATGACATGTACCAGGTCAGTCAGCGTGTGGTTCTTCCTTTCGACAATCCCATTAGACTCAGGAGAATAGGGAGGCTTTCTCTCATATATGATGCCATGTTCCTCATAGAATAAGTCAAATTCATTTGAGAAAAACTCTCCGCCATGAACAGACCTAAGTCTTTTTATCTTTCTATCAAGTTGGTTTTCAACTTCTGCCTTATAAGTTTTTAAATAGTCTAGAGCCTTATCTTTCGTTTTTAATAAATACACATAGCAAAATCTAGTAGCATCGTCAATCAACATCATGAAATATCATTTTTCACCCTTCGTCAACACCCAATTCATTTCACAAAGATTTGAATTTAGGAGTTCTAGAGGTGCCAAGTTTCTCTCCTCGGCAGCCTTGTGAGGCTTGCGAGGTTGTTTTGATTGCACACAACTATGGCACTTAGAACCTTTGACGATGGAAAACTTAGGAATTAAACACATACTGGAAAGCCGAGACATCAAACCAAAATTAATATGACATAAACGTGAGTGCCAAACATTAGCCTCGTCATCCACACTACCACAAATATGGTTCACAGACTTATTGCAGAAATTAGATAGGAAAAAGCAAAACAAGTTTCCGCACTCATAGCCTTTACCAATAAAATATTCTTGTTTAGACACGACTACTTTATTAGACTCAAAAACCAACTTAAATCCATATCTACATAGATGGGAGCCACTAACGAGATTCTTGTCAATAGTAGGGACATGTTGCATGTTCTTCAGCTGTACAATTTTTCCCGAAGTAAACTTCAGATCTACCATGCCAACACCATGAATAGAAGCATGTGACCCATTCCCCATTAGGACAGAGGAATCCTGTGCGACCTGATAAGAAGAAAACAACGAGATGTCAGCAGAAACATGTATATTGGCCCATGTATCAACCCACCAATTAGTAGACTGATTAACTAAAAAAACAATAGGTAAATTATTGTACCTGCTTCCATCTGCAATGTTGCCAATTGTCATATTGGCAGACTTAGAAGTCTGCCCTACTGGTGTCTTCATCCCCTTGCGTTGTGGACACTTCTTGACCAGATGACCAGGCAAGTCACACACAACGCAAGTTCTCTCATCTTGGTTCGGATTATTGTTGTTGTTCTTCTTCTTCTTGAAGTTGGTGGTCTGCTGGGCTTTGAATTTCCCTTTGTTCTTATTTGGGACCTTGTGCACCACATTGGCACTAGACTGCCCACCATCGCCCTTAGACGCGGTGTCTTTTTCCCAAGCTTTCTCCTCAACATCAAGAGACGCTATCAATCCCTCAACGGAGTACTCCTGTCTCTTGTGTTTGAGTGCAGTACCGAAACTTCTCTATGAGGGAGGTAATTTCGCAATAAGACACACTTAAGGAGTTCGAGTTCCTTAGCCATGGTCTGTATCTCATTAGCCTGCTCAACTACAGAACGGTTGTCAACCATCCTGTAGTCATGAAACTACTCCATGATGTACAAATCATTGCTAGCATCGGTAGCACTGAATTTGGTATTCAGTGCATCCCACAACTCCTTAGTGTCGGTCATGTGCATGTACACCTCGATCAGACGATCACCAAGAACACAAAGAATGCATCCCACAAAGAGAGTAGTGGCCTCCTCGAATTCTTTCTGCTTTTTAGCATCAAGAACTCCTTCAGGTTTGCCATTACTAACCTAGAAGCATTTCATAGCCATCAACCACAGAGTGACCCTAATCTACCATCTCTTGAAATGCACACCGGTGAATTTATCTGGCCTTAGTGCATCGGCAAAACCAGCAATAGTAAAATCACAGTGTCTATAATAAGGTTTTTGATTGATTTAATTTATTCTATAAATAAATCATGACATTGAAGACGTAAATTAGCATAATCGCATCATAAGATCTACACATGCAAATTAGATAGTAAAACATGAACAGGTCTAATATGCGTAACATGACAAACGCGTACCAAGGATTTTGGACGATCAGTTGTGAATCAGGTTGACGAGGAACAACACGCACTACTGGAATAGCGCGCGATGTCGGGTGTTGGTCATCGGCGCGCAGCCCTCGAGCGAAGTCGAAGATGACCCGTCTTGGAAGATCACTAAGCAGTCACGTGAAGCGCTTCCCAAAAACCTTATTGCCGCCTTCTCCTGCTACAGGACGTCAAAGGCGAAGGTTCCGGAGACCTGCTCTCCTGATCACCGGTGCACGCCGACGAACGGGACGGAGTAGACTACGAGCGACGGCGCAGTACAGAGGAGGAGGCAAACCCTAGATTGATTTTCACATGTATTGCGAGGAGGCGGCGGCTCAGTTTATATAGAGATAACAGGACGCGTGATCAGGACGCCCGCACGATCTCCACTCTGCTTAACCGAACCGAATAAGTCGCGTATAACTTATCCAGACTCTACGCCGTTTCACGCATCGGATAATTCGATGGGTTTCCAAAAACTAAGTTTCCAAACAAAACCGAATTTTTGTAACAAAATAAAACTGCAAAATGAAGCCGCATCTGCGCAAGGGTGACCTGGCCTGGCTTGGCCTAGCGAGGCGAGCGAGCGAGCGCGCGCGTGTGTTCCTCTTGTTTTCTCCATCACACATGTCTGAAGTGGCTAGGAGAGCATCCTTCCTTATAAGTTGGTCTCCCTCTCCTAAAATAGGCAAGGTGGTACTAAACATCACATGCATACCATCCCATGAGGTGGGCTTTTGTTATTTTCCAAAGAATTAATCTCCATATGAGCCTTAGCCCATATATCAATTTCAACACACCTTGTTGTGCAGAAATAAATCAACTGCAACTGTTTGGAGAGACCCTTACTCCACTTCAATAATCACTTCCTCAATAATTTCAGTTTGTAAGAGATACATTTGGCTGGGTCTTGAAAACCAGGATCAATTACCCAAATTCGAGCTACTTGATCAAAAAAGCTTCCATTTGTACCCAATAATATTCAAACCGAAACGCATTGGATTTCGATATAGTGGATTCTATCTTTATCAAAGCAGGTACATGATTCTTGATGGCTCTAATCTGGGTAATGACAGCTGAGGTAGGGTACCTTAACGTCCAGGCTTTAGAATTAAAAACCCAATCAAGCTGCTCAAGAAGAGGGTTGGTCTACATATTGCTCCAAGTAAAAGATCTTCCTTTTATGGGGATTTCAATCAAACCCAATGTACTTATAATGTCGTTGAAAATAAAAATATCATTCATATCAACACCTGGTTTATTTCTATTATCAATAGACCGATAAAAATTAAAATCCCGAGGATAATCCATGCTTCATCAATTTGCATTGGAAAGGTACTCAACCAGTCGACAAATTCATCTCTTTTCTGACCTCTACAAGGGCCATAAATGAAAGCCAAGAACCATGACTCTGAATTATGCTTAGAGACAAAATTCATGCACAGAGCATAGTTATTAGCAACTACCAAGAAACCCGCAAAGATAGTACCACACCAAATAACCAAAATTCCCCCAGAGGGACCTTGAGAAGGCACAAAATGAAAACAGTCAAATCTCTTGGGCACCACTTTTTAAAGAAAATCTGTCAACAAGCTCTCTTTTAGTTTCCTGTAAGCATACCATCTGACACTTACTGTCATCAATGTTTTGCTTAAGTGCATCCCATTTGTCCAGTGAATTCATACCTCTGATATTCCAACACAGAATGTTCCAACTACAGTGTTGATTCATAGATGAACTTATGATATAACATAGAAACAGAACAAGCAAAACAAGTCTAAAATAAAATAGGGTGACAGATTACAGCAAAAGCCAGGAACCAACTAAACATAGCAGCTGTCATTACAAAAGCAACCACAAAAGAGAGCCACAAATAAAAGCTAACTGTTCTCTGAGCATCTGCCATTAACAAACTAACATTATCTAATCTTCTTCTTCATTTGGTCTGGGAACCATGTCCATCCTGCCCCCTCCCAGTCTGTCTTCAGCCACCTCCTCAGGAGATAAGCCGCAAATTTGGACTCCCATCTTCTGTAACAAAGAAATAGAACAATCGGATGAGGAGGAATCAGTCTTAGAATGTATATCAGCCTCAAAATCAGATTCTTTACGGATACTGTCAGAGGATAAAATATATAATATACCTGCTAGTTCTTTCAGTTTTTTTGGCAGACTTGCTCCTAGGCTTACCAATTCCCATCCTAGGATATGGCTTCATATAGCCTGTAGAAGAGGCCCTCAACCTTGAATTGTGCCTCCTCTCAGGGTCTAATAGGATGGTCTTGCCATCCCTCTTCTTGACAGGAGCTTTAGGAAGAATTAAAGCAACTGGATTCATAGCTAAAGGAGAGCTTGGCTGCAAGAGGGAATCCACTTCCTGTGAAGCATTATCAGTATCAGCCTCAGGTGGCATAATGGCTAGTGGAGTTGGTGACTCTAGCAGAAATTGTGATGAGAGCATGACTTTTTTCCAAGGCCCAACTAGAGGCCTCACCCATTTTTGCCCTTTTAAAAACTGGCGGGAAACAGTTAAAGGGGGCTTTCCTTTTTGGGTAAAGAAGTTGATTGAAAGGAGCTGCAATTTGAAGTGGTCTCTGGATCGAGCCTTCCACCTTGTCCACAAGCTAACTCATCAGCTTTGCTCTCAACACAAACTCATCAATCCTTCCCTGCATCTCTTCTGAAATTGTGAACTGAGACATCTGGACAAGGGTATTGTCATCAAGCACCAAAATCTGCATATGCTCACCTCCATTGTGAGAACTCACCCTAGATTGACCAGTAGCTTGCTGGTCCCAGTGACCCCAACCCTCTTCTTCCCCTTGCTCTTGGTGATGATCTTCCCAAACTGGGCCCTAGTGAGGAGGGGCATCAGGTGAAGGTGGAGGCGCACCCAAAGGCGGGAAATCTTCATCTTGCGGCTAGGGATCAGCAAACTCATTGTTCAGCACAAACACCCCAAAGGTCCAGGACTCTCCTTGACCTCCCTGATTTGGAATCTGCTTGAAAACAATTTTCTTGGGCACTAGGTCAACATCGTCAAAATAAGCCCTCAACATCTCGGGATAGCATCAACCTCTTGCCAGTAGTCCAGTCTCCCAAAAAGACCAACTGCCATAGAAACATAGCTTGTAGAGCGAAATTCTAAGGGGTGGCCCAAAAACATGATCCATCCAACTCTATCAGCATGAGCAGCTCTCCAGTTAGCACCTCTATCATGATTAACAAAACGAACCACGTTCGCCCCGTTGTAATGGAAAACCAAAAGCCACAACTAAGGTTTCCCTGAAAAGAGTTGATCTAACAGCAAACAGCCCAACTCCTAGAGGATGCGGAGAACAATGAGTAACCATGATACCTAGCTCATTCCGAAGATAGTTTCAAATCTGCAATCTTTGAACATCCCATTCATCTTCATGAACCCCCGACTGAATCTCCGCAAGCATGTACAACTCATGTTGTCGCTGAGGTGTTGGAACCGTCAAGTCCGCCCGAGGTAGACGATTCGGGCTTCCATCTTGAACATGTTGGCCAGCATCAAGAAAACGCCCAGGATTGAAGTTAATGTTGGCCATGGTGGGAGATTGATTTGGGAGATTGGATTGAGAAACAAGATTGGGGTTTTTGGCAAGCACAGTAACCGGGTGAGAAGAAGGAGGCGATGAAGTTGGGATAAAAGATTTGTTAAAGTCTTTTCGCTCTGAAGACGCCTTAACTACCCACTTTTGGACAGACTTCCTCTTTTGGGCCAAACAGTGATGGGCCTTATGGCCGTACCCATAACAAGATTTGCATCTGATCAGATTGGAGCAATTCAAAACCCCATGATCCTGCCCAAAACAACGTGAACAGATTTATCCGTAATCTTAGTAGGGGAAGGTTTCTTTCGATTGCCATGAGAATTTTCCAATCCATCAAAACCGAAACACGATTCGGCACAATGAAATCTAAATGATCTTTTACTGAAGGAATTACAGGATCAGAGGAAACTGTATTGGAACCAGGTAAACTTTGTCTTAAGGTGTCAAAAACTTTCTTAGCAGAAATCACACGAGGATTCTCCAAGGTCTTAGCCCGAACAACATTGGCAAAAGAAAACCCAGGCTTGACAAACAAATTCTATCGAAACTTCTTGATCTTAGGAGCAACCTTAGTCCATTCTTGATCTTTTTCAATGATCCATTGCGAGTACTCCTTATACCAATCTGGCCTCCCATTTGTCCAAAGATGAAAGAATAACTTGAAATGATCGCAGGAGTATGACGGAAATGTGCAACCCAATATGCTTATTTGCTACCAGAAAACTGAAGCAATTACTTTTGCAAAAGATGAACATGAAAACCATTGGGATCACCACCAAGACAGCAGCACAAAGCCAATGCTACTGATTGTTCCGTCAACCAGAACTTGAAGCGGGAAAAACACACAACTAGCTTGAAGGGATTTTTGGAAGAAAAAACTGGAGAGCAGTGCACTGTGAAGGAAAAACGATTCGTGATCTCCGAGGCAAATGCAGATCCGGGAGAGAACTCCCAGCCATGTGAAAACGAGAGACTCGCCATTATTCAGGCAGAACAGGCCTTCAAGATCACCAGAGCCCCATCACCCCATGATCGCCTCCCAATCGCCGCTCCACAAAAAAGGTCATTACTCCTTGTTTTTTACTCGAGTGAATATTTTATTCGCATCATCATTAGATTTCCAGAAGCACCCTTGCTGACTACAATATCTAGAAAGAGTCCATCTTGTTAGTATCTCCTAGAATTCGTTAGAGAAGTAGCTAGAGTAAAAAAAGAACAAGTTTACACATTGTAATCTTTGGCGACCATAGATCTAATCAAGAACACAGGGTAGGATGTTATGCTTCCAAGCGACCCAAACCTATATACATTGTTTGTCTTCTTGCATTTCCTGTATTTGCCGGTCACTGACCTCGTGAACCCGCAACCTGGCTGAATCTCAAGGGAAAGGGGCACCGTACTTCCAAGCTTGAGGAGCTTGAGGAGCTCGAGCTCTGACATAACCCATAACTAACTCATTGATCTTTGAAACAGATGAGGTAGTAACCAACTAACCAGGTTTGTCATCCACATTAACAAATAAAAGCAACGTCCTCTCACTCCTAACAAATAATGTTGCACTAGGTCCATATATTGTCCATATTTTTTTCCTTCATCGGTGCTCATGTCATGTCCACAAACCACAACTTGTTGGTACCCTTGATGCAAAGTTCTTTTTCAGCGCTGCAATGTGCATTACTGATAATTCACAAACTTTTCCTCATATTTGTGGGGCAAATAAACACAAGTATCATAATCAAGCTATTGGTATTTGTTATGATCATAGATAAATCAGCAAGTGCACAGATACCGTTGTAGCACATTACCTCGGAGTATTCCAAGGGTATCGAATCAAAGGGAATGTGTGTGTAACATCAATGAAACAGGTTCGTCGAAGGACAACAACAAGATAGTAGGCGGAGGATAGAGAGGACTCCTATGGGTTAAGATTCTTGAATTAATTTAAGTTAAAACTCTATCACTTGCTTTGGGCACCGGCTTTCTCTTGGTCTGCCAAAGGAATCCGGCCTATAGCTCTATGGTGTACCCAAACATGGAGGATTACAGAGGACGGATAGGGTTGTCACCACATTAGCCTACCTCTATAACCTATGGAGCATGCAACAAACAAAGGTAACCTATAAACTAGACACCACGTCTACGATATTGATTACTACTCTCACCTTGGCCAAGAACTTCCTTCCTTATCCAAAGTCTTAGTACTAGAGCACTTAATATAAATATTAAGTGATGAACCCGCAATGATGAGAATATATCTTACTTAAATAAGAAAATTAAATGCCCGAAAGAAATCACAAATACTCACTTTTATGAAAGAAGAATCCGCCGAGGTACAAGAGTGGATAGAGTATCGACAACCCCGGAACTCCTCCATAGCCTCCTCTCCCTCTCTCCTTGCCTCGGAATGAAAGTGAGTTGTGTGTTGAGACGTGGGACTTCCTCCTTTTATAGTGTTCAATGACCATGCCTACTACAGATAGAATCAGTGATCACATCATAGCTCAACAGGAACACATTAAGATCATGCCACAACTTCTGCAATCCAATTCGGCCACACGTAATAGCGCTAAATTCAAACAGCTGCCAATTGTGCAAACGAGCTCCATTTTGAACGCATGGGTACTTGATGGAAAGTTCTCAGCGCCCTCTTTCCAAGGAATCTGGCTACATCTCCAAATTCAACCGGAGATGCTCAGAATAAGAAAAACAATGTTCGGACCAGAAACTTGGGGTTAGGCCTTGTATTGATAGAGCCCATTAGGGGTCCACAAAGGCTAGGGTTTGCTTCCACCACCCCACCTGGTCGTTTTCCTCCTATAAAAACTCCTAGCAGCCACCATTTGCAACTTGGGTTTTGTTTAGATGAAAGTTTAGCTTCAACTACATCCTTGTAATCATGTGTGTTGTCTAGACCGCCAGAATAATTGTATTCAAAACACCAGCCTTGTGTGTATCAATTTCATCATTTGGCAAGTGTTGTGAACTGTTTCCTTGTTAACTTGTTCTTATTTATTCTTCGATTGCTTGCAGGTTCAAGGTTGTTCCTGGCACAGCAAAAACAACAACAATCCAGAGTTGGTGTACTGGTTGCTAAGGCTAGTGGTAGTCAGACCGCCAACGTCGACTTCTCCCCCAAATCGAAATTATCCTCTTCTCATCGAAAGATTAGGAACCCCCATTGCTGCATCAAGTGGTATCAAAGCTCAAGGTTGCTCAGTGAGAGTTTTTTTCACTCCTTTGTTTTTACCTACAGCCCCAAAAAACCACAAAAATTGGTCAGATCTGGAATCACCAAAATAAGTTGAGCCTTTGCTTTTCTACTTAGTCTTTGCTTGTTGAGTTTTCGGTTGAATTGTTGGTTCAGTGCTAGTTCTAGCTATTTAGTCCTTTAGAATTTGGGGTTCTGATCATGTTTTTGTCACCACAAACAACCCTCCACCACCCTAAATACCACCTTATTTCTGCTGCCACCATCACCACCATTTCCACCACAAAATTCACTTTCATCCCAAAAATTTTCATCCACAACCACCAGCAACACCCTCATCACTAGATCAGCCACCACCAAATCCATTTATTGCTGCCACCACCAACAGCCAACCCTTTTGTAACATGGACAAGTAAACCAGCCCTTCCCAAGAAAGCATTTAAGTGTTCTCGCTTTTGACTTGTTGGCTGAACCAAGATTGTGAAATTCAAAAATCTTTGTGAAAATGTTTCATCTTTGAGCTAGTTGTGCAAACAAAAAAAGAAGAAGAAGAAAAAACGAAAAAATCAGAAGTGAAAAAAAAGGAGAAGAAAAAAAAGAAAAGAGAAGAAGTCGTGGTTGCTGGTTTGTTTGTGTTCTTTTAGTGCTATTTTTTAGTGGCTACACTTGTGACTATGCTCGCATCTCTGACGTGGTTTAATCTAGGACTAGCACAGTACCATCGTTGAGTGTTTATTCAACTTGCTATGATTAATGTGGTTCTAGTTGTACCTTGATTTTACTTGCAGCCACCTATAGCTCCACAAATTTTATTTACCACATCACAGGGTTGTGCTTGTTGCAGGCATTGATACGACTACCCATTGTTGTTGTTCTTGTTGTTTGCCAAACACCACCTACATAGTGTGCTAAGAACATGTAAGAAAGTAGTTGCAAAGGTCGAAGAGATTGAGATGGAGTTGGACATCACCTAGTCTAATATTTGATAGGCCATATTTTGTTGGATATGTTTCTTGTTTGTTACTAACCATGGCAGGGTTATGCAAAGGAATTGGAGTTGATCATGCTGAACATCAATATTTTCTCCTTCAAAAATACATGGCGAGTGCTCTACACGACGCATATAAGGTACCTAATTATAATCTTGTGAGAGTAGAATCTATTTTTCCATTCTTTGATGGTATGCTTGGTTTTGTCAATTATGTTGATTGGGAGCTAGTAGTGGACAAACAATTTGAAAATTATGATTTTTCTAGTGCTCAAATGGTTAAGGCTGCTAGTAATAAGTTTATTGCTTCTGCATCTTTTTGGTGGAATCATGTTAGTAACAAACCTAAAACTTGGGAAGAATGCAAGTTACTGATGAGGAAGATATTTGTGTTTTCTTGTTATGGTGGAATCATGTTGGTAACAAACCTAAAACTTGGGAAGAATGCAAGTTACTGATGAGGAAGATATTTGATGATCCTTTTGAGCTTAGTGATTTGAAGGAGAAATTATTTGCTAAATCTAATTTGCCATGTCCTACTAATGTGATTTTTCACATTTTTGGCAAATATAATGATAGAGAAGTATATTTGATGCCCATAGTTACCATATGTTCAGATCTGGAACCTGTTGTAATTGTAAAATAAAATAGCAAGCTAGAGGGCAGTTGTATGACTAATCATGTTATCTCGAGTTTGTGTCATTTTGATTTAAAGAAGCAGGATGGTTCTAAAGAAGGAGAGCGACCAAATCGCGCAACATTATTGTCATTCACCACTACAAATGCACCATGCGAGAACTTGGCTTCTAAAAGTGGAACAAAATGAGCAGCAAGAAAACATGGAATCAATATCCTTTGTTGCGTTACCTCGAAACCAGGTACATTGATATTACATGACAAAAGTTTCTTGCGTTTGTTTTCATGTACACACTTCTATGGGCAAGATCATGCACTACGTCAAGAAAACCACGTGGAAAAACCGAGTACGGTATTCCGTGAAGAAGGGGGAGGATGATGTGACTATGCCTACTACGGATAGAATCATTGCTCACATCATAGCTCAATAGGAAGATATCAAGATCATGTTGCATAACTTCTACAATCCAACTTGGCCACCTGCAATTGCGTTGAATTCAAATGGTTCTCAATTGTGCAAACGAGCTCTGTTTTGGACGCATGAGTACTTGATGGAATGGTCTTGGCATCCTCTTTCCAAGGAATTTGGCTACATCTCTAAATTCAACCAAAGATGCTCAGAATAAGCAAAACAATGTTTGGACCAGAAACTTGGGCTTGGGCCTTGTATTGAGGAGTAGAGCCCATTAGGGGTCCACAAAGGCTATGGTTTGCTTCCACCACCCCACCTGGTCGTTGCTCCTCCTATAAAAACCCCTAGCAGCCACCATTTGCAATTTGGGTTTTGTTTAGATGAAAGTTTAGCTTCAGCTACTTGTAATCGCGTGTGTTGGCTAGACCGCCTTCTGCCTTCTGAATACTTGTATTCAGAACCTCAACCTTGTGTGTATCAGTTTGATCATTTGGCAAGTGTTGTGAATTGTTTCCTTGTCAACATGTTTTTGCTTGTTCTTCGATTGCTTGCAGGTTCAAGGTTGTTCCTGGCACAGCAAGAACAACAACAATCCGGAGTTGGTGTACCGGTTGCTAAGGCGTAGCACCCTTATGGTAGTTGTAATCAGACCGCCAACGTTGACTCCTTCCCCAAATTGAAATTATCCTCCTCTCATCGAAAGATTGGGAACCCCCATTGTTGCATCATCCACATGGTGGCTCGTGGTAAGGGGAGCCAAGGTTGGGTTGGCCGACCTAGGTTTAAGCCGACCTGGCCCAAGCCCATCTGGCCACGGACTTTCTCCCTGAGTATGACATGTGGGCCCTTACATTGGTACACGGTGAATTGGCCTCAATTATGTCGGTTTGCTTCAGTTTGTGGGCCCTCTAATCCATGTACACACATCTGATTGGCTGGAGGTGTGTTTCTTCACATGATGAGTGTGTTTTTATACATTACCTCCTGCATACAAATATTTCTCACACTTATGAAAATGGCTAGTAATAAACCCTACCACTATGTCATGTGTTTCATTTTATTTGCTTTTATATAGGAATTGACGGTCAGATCCAACATTTAAGGACCGCCAACACAAGCTTAGTTGTGTACTGACCAAACTGAACATGCACACTAAATGCAGCATCTGGATCGATCCTATCGTATATGAACAACAAAAAACAAAGAAAGATCCATTAGTCTATTCACTAAGGCTCTGTTTGAATCTCCTGAAGATAAAGATAAAGACGAAGATAAAGTGTTTCACGTAAAACGAGATGACATTAACGTGCGATTAAGTGAGTTTTAATTATTACAAACTTGAAAAATGGATTAATCTGACATTTTAGAGCAACTTTCATATTAAAAATTTTCGCACGAAACGTACCGTTTGGGAGTTTGAAAAACGTGCCACGGAAAGTTTTATCTTTATCTCTTTTTAGAGCTCTCGAACTAAAGCCTAAATTGTTTCTAACCTGGGTTCTTTCTCCTCAGCACCATTCATAACAATGGAGATGAAGAGGATTATGACCATGGAGGATTATGAACAAAAGGAAGCTCGCTAGGAACCATGGAGGTTGTTGCTCCTCTCAGCATTTGAGCAGTACAACAATGGCAACCATTATCGCCCTCTCACCCTTCAAAACCATATAGGCAGAGCTCGACTCAGCTCCCGGCGTTGTGGTTATATTGGGCCTAGCATGGCGGCACGGGGGCCCTAGCAGAAATCCATTGATTGTCGGAGTGCCATGAAAGTTTGTGAAGGTCCTACCTCGCTTCCACAAGGAAAGGGGGGGAAGAGTGGTTACCAGGATTGACCTTGGTGGTCACTTGGTGAGGAATAGAGTTGAGGGAAACATGGTTCTACGGAGCCCCTCAACACAGATGTAGAATCTGTGGGTGCAAACTTTGGTAAACAAATCAGTGTCCATTACCTCTTTACTATTTTTGTGATCTTTGCTCGATCTATGTATGTGCTTGGTTCAGCTAGTAGGTGCCCTATTTCATACTTGTATACGCTGTTTGTCATCTCTTAGTTCTTGTAGTATTCGAGTTTGAGGTTGTTTTTCTTGCATTGGGTTGTTTCCTCTCTATGTTCAGTGGGACATACAGGTTGAAACTGGAACTTTTGGGTTCAGCCCAGAAGATCTCGATTCAAACGGAGGTTCTAGCCAGTATTGATCTGCTGCAAAGTGAATTTTAGAAACTTTAGGTGATACCAAAGGTTCTTTCAGTGGCAACATCACATCCAACACAAATCAAATTTCCACACTCATGAAGAAATCAACTAGAAATAGGCAAATTTGACCCAAAAAAATAACACTCACTTCAGATCTAGTCGACCGAACACGCACATGTCCGTCACCGTCACCCCATCGGCTAAACCTGGTCAACTACCTCTGGAAGCAGACAGGATCATCAATAGGGAGTGGGAGAAGAAAACGTCATGGTGACAGGGTCGGATCCAGTCGCCCCAGCATTCCCACCCATTGTCGTCAGCAGATCAAGACCCCACTGTTGGTGGCATCAATGAGGAGCTGTTACGGTGGTGGATCTGTTGACCCTGACCTCCACACCAGGAGGACAGTGGCCTCCCTGCCTCGCATCCCTCGGCGGACGTGTGTGGGGAGGAGGAGATAGAGGATTATGATCTTGTGAGGAGGAGCTCGCGACCGCATCAAGCTTAAATTTGCAAACTGGTAGGCCGAAGCCCTCTGTTGTCGTCGCCGAAGCCTGCCACCATCACGATTGCTGTTGTGTTTGCTAGGGAGGAGGAGAGCACAGTGGAGGGGCAGGAGAGAAGGAGAGCATGGCGGCAGTGGCAGATAGGGGTTTGGGTTGAGGAGAGGTTGAGTACAGCATAGCTATGCCTCGACCCAGCATGGGTTAGGGTTGGGGATCAAGAGGATGAGAGTGAGGGGGTGAGGGTGGATGAGGCAGTTGGGAAGCTTGCGGGCTGTGTTTTATATGACTCAGCACATACTATCAGTTGCCTGATTTTGTTAAGAACCAATAGCAAGAAGAGTATCACGGTTGGTTCTAGATGAATCGGTAGTGGTCAGGGTTGGACTTACCGCCGGGGGCCCGGTTACCGCCACCCGACGGTAACCACGCAAAACCGCGACAAATTTACAAATCGAAATTTAAATTCAAAAATTCAGGCAAACCGTGGTATCGACTACGGTTACCGTGCGGTATGGCGCGGTAACCGCGCGGTTTGACGCGGTTACCGCGCGATGTGTGATGGGCCGCACAGTAACGGGCCGGCTCATTTTTTTTATTTTTCCAATTTTCAAATTTATTCTCCGTTTTGCTCTCAAATTTGAATAAATATTACTCTTTTTTGAGAAATTTCTTCACCATAAAACACTACAAATCAAGCACTACCTTCACCATTTTTTTTGATTTTTTCTTTTTTTAAAAAATTTTTGAATTCGGGCGAATTTCATTAAACCGTACCGCGCGGTACGGGTAACCGTACCCCCGCGATACGGGCGGTAACCACGGTTACCGCCGGTTTTTCCAACCCTGGTAGTGGTAGCTTGGATGGGTATTTCTTTGATATTGACCCAAATCCTTAATTTTGAATCTAGAAAGTTTGCTATTTTACATATAGTTTCACGGGTGTACGAAAAATTCTAGATATTTAAAAAGAAAAATGACAAGATAGCACATGTATGTGTTCAAAGGCCCAAAACGAGAAAGCATATGCATGGGCTCGCTCTGCTGGGCCGAAATTTGAATCGGTAACGCGGGCTCAGAAATGTGAGCGTAGGGGTGGTAATGGGTCAAGGCCCATAGAGGTTCTTTCACAACCCTACCTAGTCCTCAAATAATTTTAGTTTAAAAATGTGAAAATTCATTCCGACCCTTTTTAAACCTAAGCCTCAAATTTTTTTGGCTAAATAGTTGGGCCTTTTACCATCCTATTTGCGCGTGGGGGAGAAAGCACATGGGCCGATAGGCTAAGGGGAAAGCCTTCATGCCTGACATGTCATGCTTAAGGGATCCTTGAAGGGTTTGTTTGGATAATGGGATAAAAAAGAGCAAGATCAGGATAAGTAAATGGGTGAAGGGTTAGGATGAAATGAGGGATGGATAATGGATCGCTGGGATTCAAAGATACTATTTGATGGGTGGAAAATCATTTGTCTAGCCCATTTGCCAAAGAGGCCCAAAGTAGACAAGGAATGGTAAGGCTGACATGGCTGCCCCACTGCGAGGCCCTCACGGTTTTCGAAGCCCACTGAAAAACAAATAATCGCTATCTTTATTCGTTATTTATCTTTACTTCACAATAAACAATAACAATCAGGTAGAATGTTGCCATTTGTGCAGCCAAAACTCATCCAAATATATTTATCCATGGTAAACCCACGAACAAAATCTAATAGTTCTTCCCATTGTTAGGCTACAGAGAATGTAATTTAGTTGGTGGCTTAATAATTTTCCATGCAGTTTAGTGAGCAGAAGTGAGATTGAACACCTGCCAAACAACGAAAAACCAAAGTGCAATTAGAACATAGAGGGTAATTCGAATATACCCAACATATTCAGTCCACAGAAAGCGTGCATAACTGCTGAAGATTAAACAATATAAGAAACATTAATACCTTGTGTGGTTTTTGCAATTTCTGAATATTACTACCTCCATCCCAAAATATAATAATTTTTAGCTATAAATCTAGACAAACGGTTGTTCAGATTCATAGCTAGAAATGCTTATATTTTAGGATGGAGAAAGTATTACTTATGGATTACTATTCTAGCTACCATTAAAGGAAAACAAACTCTGAGTATTAGCGTTGGGTGTAAACTTGGTAAAGTGAAATACCTGTAAATTCTGCTACAAGCTGAAATCCGTTTACACAGAAACAGGACATGAGTGAAAGAAGGGGAGAACACATAAGCTCACTGACTAGGAAAGAGAGAGTTCACTGGGTACGCCCCATTTATCTGCATTGTTTAGATTAAAAAAAAAGGTAAAATGTTAGCATTACACATCATCTAAAGATAAAACATGAAAAAAATCTACTTCTTTTGTTTCACAATATAAAACATTTTGGGTTTTGAATAAATTTATATTTAATATATATATCTAAATTGATATGGATGTTAATGAATCTAAACGAGATATGAATAGCCCAACACGTTTTATAACGTGGAACGGAGCAACAGACAGAGCCACGTGTATTTCCAACTCCTCAAATTAAGTATAGTAAAATAACCTTGGCTGGTAAAATCAGTTGCACATGAAGGGCAGTAACGAATAAGTATAATTTTATTTTGCCGTACATGGCAACCATATGGTAATTCAAACTTGCTTTGCTATCTACGAGATATACGAATAAAAGAAATAAGTATTTATTGGGGAAGATTCCGCAAAGATCAAATTAATTTAAACCCATGCTGTCTTATGAATGAATACAGTCGAAAAACATCATGAGGCTGCAAAAAAATGTAAATGCTTTTATAGTTTTATGATTCTCGACGGGGTTGTTTAGATCTCACGTATTGTTAATTATAGTTCACATAATCTTGTTTTAGATAAATTGTTGTTTGATTACTGTACCACACTTCTGGATAGGAAAGCAAATTTGCTCAAAACTGGAAATCGCGTTTGATCACAAAGACACCATAGAGTTTCTACAAAAGCTGGTTTCATTATGCTAACCGCGCACACTTAAACCGGGCACCCAGCCAAAAAGTGGGATCTAAAATAACATAATAACAAGCTAGAACTTATTTTTTTGGGAAAAGTTGAATTAAACTTCTTTTACTAAAACCTGCTTTTATTTCACTCATTCAAACCATCACGAGTTAAATGTATTTCAGGCTTGACATATGCGCTTGTGTTTCATAAAACATATCGAATCCATGGCAACCTGTTCTTGTTCAAAATCCCTATAGAATTCTTCCACAAATTCTTTGTTCAAAATAGGCATGTTTGAAAGAAACTAGCTGTTTGTGTCCTTTTGACGTTACTAACCAGTTGATGTTAAGCCCTCTCCAGTTAATTATGTTTTGTCAATCAAATTCGGTAATCACCCAAATTAATTCATCGTCTGTTTGTTTAAATTAAACTACCAAAAAAGAAGACATTTGTAGTTGTGATAAGTCCATTTTACCCCCTCAACTCAACTTTTCACTTTGTATAAAAGACACCCTTAGACTTTAAAACCGCCACACGAGTACACGGCCCCACGAGCAATTTTGGCAACGGTTCGGGAACAGTGGGGTGCCACATAGGATGCCACTGGTAAAAAAACTAAAAATAGTGGGATGCCACATAGGATGCCTTCCACTACCAAGGGACATCTCTTTCTTTCTCTATCTCCGTATTTGTTGCAAAAATCCATAGTTGCTCGTGTGTTCCACCCAACAGACACTATCTGTTGCAAACGGTAACCTCTAATTAAACAGTCCGGAGCTCAATTAGCATGATGTCGTTTTATTCAAGAATATCTTTATACACTTCTCGAGCAAGAAAATAGTCAGAAAAAATATGAAAATGTAAGAAAATAGGAATGTGAATCTTTTTTTCATAAAGAATGGGGCAATATCTAGTATTATGTTAAAACAGAAAATAGAAGGAAGACCCCAATGAATACTTTTTTTCTATTCTTTGTCGAAGGCGAAATAGTCTACAACGCTCCCAACAGATTACCCACCGAATCCAGACAACAAAAGCAAGAAAAGAAAATTTCTAGAAAAGCATTGGTACAGAAGGGAGCGTAAAGAGGCAAACACAATCTTCCACAAATGCCTCTTTGGAAAAATACAATGAAGCGAATCTCTCGTTTCTAAGATCACTATGAGCAAGTTTAATATTAGAGCTAACATGTATAATATATTAGCTATAAAAAAGTTGTCTCTAATTTTCTTCTCCTCTCTCTTTCTCTCACTTATGTAACTAATGCATTTAGCTTGTAGCATGTGTAGAGCTAGCTCTTGTTCTCTCTTATTCACATATAAGCTTATAGTTGCCTTATAAAGCAACAAGGCAACAGGTGCATAAAAAGTTGCATCAGCCAAATTTGATGACAGATTAGAACATTCTATGCAGATGCACTTATCTGTACAATATCAGGTTTAGACAATACTGAAGGGGGGAGTTGCTATTCTGCTAGCACTCTTTTCACACTAACATGCGATCCTCCACTAAGTTTCAGCTGGATGATCACAAGTTCAATTTACATACACCTGTGAACACTAATGATTGTGACTAGAAAAACTGAAGATCACACTAGCTGCTTCCCAAATGACAGTAAAGTATAATATAATACAAGATTGTATAAATACATAAAGCAAATATAACTTAAATCGTTGCCCCTCCAGCACCCCTAAGAAACGCCTGGTCAAACAAAAAACCAAAAAACAAAACAAAAGACATCTAAGAATTGAACATGGGGTTAACAGCGACATGTACTGTACAGGTTTTGGAGAGATGGCAATTTACCAGCTTAGTTGCTTTAACAGCATGAATCTGCCTCTCCTTCTTCTCACGCTTACATTCACCACACCAGCCCGAAAAGTCCTTCTGGTATTTCTTCATCTCCCTGAACACAGAGCTGTGCACAGGAAGTATTAATTTTAGCTGCAAGTTAGCAAGCCCTTGCCACAAGAAAGATCATCTTCTCAGTAGCCAGTAACCAGTTCTCTTTGCAGATGTCAAGAGAAAGAATAACCTTTGGGATTCCATTTGAACGACATAACTTAATAAAGATAAAATTTGCAAAACCACATATATTTTGACAAAACTACAGATTCAACCGAAGTATCACAGATCTACATATTTAGCACCAAACTTGTTACAAATTAAGATATGCAATAGAGCATCTTAAAGCTGTAATCGGGATCATTATCTCAAAATATTTGTAATTTTTGCACTAATGCTTTGTTGTCTCAAACTTCTAGTTCCATTATGTTTTGTTGATTTACTAACCTTAAGCTATCCAAGTGGTAAGCAGTAGGCTCTTTCAGTATGACGGACGGACAGTGGAATCTCATACATCAGAAGAAAAATGTATGTCTATCTTGTTTACAGAAAATTCAAATTTGAACTCAACCTTATGGAGTTCCATATATATGTTCAGTTTTTGGATTTGTCAATGGAAGCAAAGTCTTTCCAAAATCCCTCCCTAAATTGCACAGAAAGTAGCATACAAAGATACATAGCTAGGGAGATGATACATTGTTAAAGAGAAGTTTTTCATGGAACAACTTATGCTGACCTCTTAAACCTTTCCTATGTTTGCATCTTGTTTTGTTCCTGAAATCCTCTATTTATTCTCTTTGTAATATATTATTGCACCTGGCTGCATCTTAATCAAACAACATAACATTGCTCCACCTTTCTCCATTCAAACTACTCCCACCATCCCAAAATAAATCAACCTTTGTACACGGATCTGGACATTAGCTATGTCCAGATCCGTGTACAAAAGTTGACTTATTTTGAGAAGTAGGGAATACGTCTTATCTAATCTTAGTCCTAATAAAAAAACATTTGTGTGCAATTTCTTATTCAAATCACTGCTAATGAACAAGTCAGGTTCTAATAAAACAAAAAAGACCATAAATAAAATATTGATCCGTCACCAAAGCATACCATAAGTTGGAATTTCGATCTGATGATACAATACAACAGCCCATATAGTCGTATGCTCGTATGTCTATTAAATTTACCAAATTTGCATCATTTCATCATTAACCACAAAACATATTTGCGTACAAATCTGAAATTTTTTAGCATCATCATTATATGATAGTGCACAGGTGATACAATCTAAAGAAATCAACAGTACACTATCCATTCTTGAGTTACATACACTACTAAGCTAATTACCCCCTCCAGTCAAAAAAACATGTCATTTTGGACACCAACATGATCTTCATAATACAACTTCTACCACTAATACGTCCGTAAAACCCAATAAAATATATACATATGGTTTTCATGCATCCCTTTTAAATAATTAAAATGATATTGATGTTTAAAATTTTCAAAGTTTGAATTGAGAGATGTCCGAAACATGTTTTTGCAACCAGATGGAGTATTAAGATAAAAGTTTCATGAGAAAGTTATGCTAGGTGAAGAACATTATCTTTAGTATTATTTGGTAAAAAATACTAAAATAAAATAACTTCCTCAGTGGTTGTTATGTTCTTGTCAGTAAAAGAAAGGGGCAACTGACCTTTCTGGTTAAGTGTCCTTTTAATGTTTAAGAGCTAGTTGAGCAGTAAAATAGAAATGAGAGCTGCTAAAACAATATCCTTTTTCTTAAAGTTCCTACGTTGCTAGTTTTTAGAAGGCATATACACACTCAGATAATGCAGCACGAGCTCCCCACTACCAAGTAAGCTCTGTCTACTTGTTCACCGGGATGAAAACTACCTGGTTTTGTTTGGCTACTTTTTTTGTTGGCTAGTGTGATTTTATATCTCAGACTAGACTCACTTGAGCTGTCTTATCAGTAATTAATCGACAAATTTATTGGCAGGAACTATTGTCAACATTTGACTGAGGAATGTCTTCATTGAGACTACACCCATGTTGGAAGTATAGCTAATCACTTCAAAACAACAGGACTCTGTGTGCTATTACTTCTTTTGGGGTTACCTAACTAGTTCAGTGCAACTTTTGCAAGCTGTAACAGCAAAATCTTAAATCAGTAAAGATTCCACGAGCTACCTGGATTCTACAGCACTCGTGAGTGGCCTAGATCAGGTGTATTTTATAGTTTCAGGTTTCTTACCCTTGACATGAACTACGCAATACCATCACAACTTTCCATAAAACAAGCACCAATAAACCATGATAAGTTCAGAAAAAAACATGCATACATATATGGTCATAATATTTCACTGAACTAAACCTCAAATGTCAGCATAAACGGTAGCTATAATACATACCCAGTATGTGCTTTAAACATGCAAGACAAAAGGTTACTGAAATCTTTGACAAAATCAAAATTGTATTGGAAGATCTGTAAGATTTGTATACCTTCTGCACCACAAAAGAAGATTGATTCTGAGCCCAGATGATGTCGGTCGGGCACCATGCCTATGACGACCACGATGAAGCACAGCTCGTCCAGGAACATGAGAGTAATCGAACATTTCCTGCAACATGAGTAATGAAATTGAAAAGGGTAAAAAAATTATCTTTAATTATGAATTGTGTAACTTCAGTGAACAAATTAACCAGACATGTTGCAAGTAGATGACAAGTTTCATGAAAAAAGAATCTGAACAAAATAAGTTTCAGCACCACATAAATGCACTCACAGAAGAGAAGAAAAGGGGTGTGTTTTGAAATTTAAAAATAGATAATAAATGCAAGTAAGACATAGAAGTTTATAATCTACCTCATGCTGTGTCTCTGAATTCACATGATTCTCGCAACGGATGCCACGAAAGTACAACTCACCACCAGAGAATTGCTTGCCAAGGCAAACATTCAATGTAACCTCAGAATCATCAACGTGGAAACCTATAATGTTGAGAAACGGTTTAGAACAGAAAGAAATGTTTGAATAAAAACTGACAATGAAAAATGGCAAAAGTATCTTTAGGAACTACAGGCAAATCGATATACTTAAAAAAGTGCAACTAAGAAAATTAATGAAATTATGGAACTCTGTTAATTACAAAAGAACATTTCTTTATGGAACTCTGATGCGGCTTAAGCATTACAAGGTTGCGCACCCATTCCTTGCATGTGGCCTTGTAGGTATTGTTTTAGAACACTGACAAATATACCATATCGAAATTTCAAGCGAATAGAATGAAGTTTTCCTGACATGCTTTTAATGTTTCATATTTAACTACCTGGATAAAAGAAGTAAATAAAAGTGTGAAACCATCTTTTAACATCCAGAAATTCTAGTAATGTGCGCGATCTGCGATGCAGGAACAATCTGGGAAGGTGGATTGGCTCTGAAAAGAATTAAGACTAATAGGCAAGTTCCTTGAAGTTTCTGGTAACATGATACTAACCACTCCTTTCTGAAGCAAATTGTGCCTCTTGCCTCATTTATAACAAAAAGTCGAGTACATCCCAAACAATTAACTGATGATCATTTCAGTGGCCTAACAAGACTACAATGTCAATTAGTTGTAAAATAAACGGAACTACATGTAGGCACCAAAAAGCAGAATTGCAAAATCTCATCTGCTGCCCAGATTTCAAGTTCTCAACTGCTGTTCGTAAGGTAGTTTAAAGCAAGGTTCGGAAAGATGTAAGTTATGCACTGAAATTTCGGGCAGTAACCATGATTTGTTATCGTTCATTGAACTTAAGAACTTTCGTAGTCCCTTGAATTGAATTCCACCCCCCCCCCCCTTCCAAAAAAAAAAATACAGAGAAAGAAAACGGTTTTATCATGTCATTCTATTTTTACCCTTGTGTAGTTGCGTATCAGTCCTGATCTTTGCTCTACTTGATTAAGAGCCAGCGTAGCACTCAATTTTCATCATGATAGGTAATCTTTCTTGTGTGCTCCACTAACAACCAGGCTAATCATGGTATGATCTCATCTAGCGCAAATATATCTAAGCGCAGTAGTGCACAATAAGATACTCCCTCTGTTCCGAAATATAGTAGACAGAGAGAGAAGAGAAATTCCAGACTCCAGACTACATAGAGAAGATGTGACCTCTACCTTTAGTAGCAGTTCCCATAAGTTCCTGACAGTGAAAGTTGGTCATATTGATTTATCATGTATTCATTGAAACTAGTTTCAACATATTGCCATTTTAAGTAGGAAAGGCCAAACCATTGGCTCAAAAACTGATATGTGATTGACTGATTTCTCAACAGGGAGGAACAACAATACAAATAGTATTCATAGTTACATGGAATAGCTGAATGCAGACATGATCAATCAAGAACAATTCTTTTACATCATATGATTTTACAGGCTATTAAATATAAAACAATATTATAAATTTATAATGCTAACTTACCAAGTTCAACATCCCTGTCTTTGCCATACTCAACAACAAAAGCATGGTGTGTATCTAATGTTCCTCCACCAACCTCAGGATATAATACTGAAGATTAACACATAGCATAATATCAATATGTGAAATATATTTTGAAAATGCTAGTGATTCTGCCTCTATTTAACAAGGATAGCAGTCAATAAGATAACCTGTAGACATTGGAGCTATGAACTGTTCCATGAATTGGTTCAGCATAACTTCCAGGCCAAAATCATCAAGGACAGCACCATACTTGTTCATTGTATTTGGCCTCATTATCTTAAATTTCATTGTATGGACCCATTTTTCGAAGTTCTCTACCTACAAGGTGTAAAACATTGTTTTATCATTGTAAGTTTGTAACGAAACATGATATAGCAATATCAAAATTGTCTGTTATTATGCTACCATACCTCCTGTAATAGCATCTCACAAAAATTAGGCTGTAACATAGCAAATGAATAAACACCAGGAACTGGCTCAGTCATAATGCTTCTAAAGCTTTCTTCTGTATTGGTCCTAATAGCTTCAAGGAATGTTGATAAAAAGAACGATGAAGGGCGCATTTTGTATAGCTCTTTATGAAGTGGCTGTCAGGGAAATGAAAAAATATAAGTTATTATTACTAGCACAAAAAAGACAAAACAAATAGATTTAGTTTCAACTTCTTAATAAGATTGATGACTTCCAGTCCATACACTACAACTGCATTGTACACATGAATGAACTGTAACAAACATGTGGTGCCATTACGTTTATTAATATTTCTACTTGCTTGAGCTCTAGCTGTTACTGAAATCAAGGAACCCACATATTGTTGACTGAAACCCACGTCAGCTATAAATTCATTTAATTCTCTTGTCTGGAGATTCATTACCATGTGCTCATGTCATTGCGATCAATAAAAGAAGTATATTTTTTATATTTTGCCATGTTGACATAGAAATTTAATTCCAAATTCATTTGACATAATAAGATAAATATTCCATAAGCAGCTTTCTAAGATCATGCACACAAGGCAACCAACACAGGAAATTCTGATTGGATAACCAAATCTTGGAAGGCTCTCCATAACTAATTCATGGTGCCTGTAGTGCTCTCTCATAGTCATGGCATACTTGATTCGAACAGTTGTAAATATGGAATTACTAGCGCATACTGGATGCCTGGATTGTAATTCTTCATCTATGATCTTCCAGTATCCTACCACCCTACACTCTTCACGGAACTCTTGTCCAACCAATTGCGCCCTTTGTACCAGGAACCAGCTGCACTCTTCAAGAACAAAGTTTTTCATCATGCAATCACCTGGGCCATCACATATGGCTGGTCGTACAGGACCAATACAATTGTTCCACAAACATCTCATATCACACCCTGCTTAACACTCAAAAGAAATAACAAATCTTACAATATATGATATAATTCCTGAATTCCTGGGCTGCATATTTCTATGTGCAAATCTAGTTATGCACAAGAATAAAAACTTGCAGATTCCCCCATTTCAAAATATTTAGAGATAATTCGAGTAATGTAATGGGGCTATGCTGAAATACTAACCTTATAATAGTTGAGTATTCTCTGTCTGTATTCTCTGTGCCTTTGAACCTGCAATAAAAGAACACTTCATATGACAATCTCAACAGAACTAATCTTACTGCTTCAGAAAAGGGGAAGGTTGAAACTCTGGAAATGCAAACAAAATTTGAGGTGACCTTTCTTTGTTCATTCATAATACTTAAGGAAAAATTAAACCACTACATATGTTTTCTTTTGACATGTTCCAGCTCAAACTCCCTCCTCGTTGCAAAACTAAGGTATAGCATCTCATGACGAATTATATTTTAATGCATGAAATTAATATGCAATTACAATTATCTGAAGCAGCCACAAATATTTTGACCTGATCTCTGTGGTATGCAGTAACAACTTCTTTGAACATCATAAACTTATACTAAAAAATCCTACTGCTAGGCATACCATCAAAGTTTATTGTAAACAATAAAATGCATATTGATGTTAAGCATTGCTTAATTTTTGCATCTGTTTCCCGTGATACCAATCCATTCTAGTCTTGCAAATGCAAGTAATATCAGCAGAATTAAAATGACTATCTTTTCTTTCTGCAACTTTGCTCCTATTACCTCAAAGTCTGCATAAATTATATGCTTCATACCGAAGACACTTTATATTTTAACAAATATGATTGCAATTGTGGTAAACAAACTTGAATGGAGGATACACATTAGTGCAATAACTAGCAAAATATGATAGACTCATAGGTGCGAACCGACCAACACAATCCAAGAAGGCAAATCTGGTTGCCTTGGTGTTAACAAGGATGCCAACCAAGTGAACGTTTGTGTTGTGAGCTATCCTGGTATGGGTTCAGCCATGTCGACTCACCTTGTCGATTCTACGGATCGGCAATAATATTTATGGGGTGCAAAAGATCATGGAGAGATGGTGACACAGGGATTATATTGGTTCAGGCCCTTGGGGAGAGGTAATACCCTAGTCCAATTATATGGATTAGATCTGTGTAGGGGTTCACAATACGACATTAGGAGTAGCACGTAGCGATCACCCGCTTTAGGGTTCCCGGTTCCCTTTATATAGACACAGGGAACCGGCTATGGAGAGGTACCTGGATCCCACCTTATCCAGGTACCTACCATCTATTTACACGGGATAAGATTCACATCCTTATCTTCAATCCCTTTCTTAGATTACAAGTTAGCCGGATAGGCCTTGGACCTATCCTACCCCCGAGCCCATTGACAAAGGCCCAGCATGATATATCCGGGTACTGTGTACCCCACTTAACCACCTCGACTCTTTTCCTTGCATAGGTTCCAAGATTGAAGTCAGGACCAGGAACAACACAAGAAGCTCCATAACATAGCATGCTTCTGTTTCGACAGCAATATCAAGGAACAGCTAACCAATGAAGTACACCTCATCTGCAGGGGCAGACCCATGGGATGCTGCATGGACACTGGCATACCCAACAAATTTGCGAAAAGGAAAAAGGATGTAGTAAACCAAAGCCCAAGAGGCCCAGGTGCAGTCACCCACCAGAAGACCATGCGTGTGCTTGCATCAGTGCGGGAGTGCACATGCAACAAAGCCTTTCAACATCTTGAGCGTTTCTGTTGGAGGCGCGTGTGAAGTGGAACTGCCAGTGAGTCAGAGTCTAGCAAAGCCGACAGCACGCCCTAGCAGAATGGCCCCTGAACAGCTGAGCCCCAACCCCCTGAGCATGAAGTCTTGGCGACGATGCCTGACAGGGCTGCAACCTGCGGCCTGCGAGCGTTATATCCCTTGGTAGCGCGCGACCAGCAACTGAAGGTGGCAACAGGCAACAACACCAGATGACAAGGTAGTCTTCCACCTTTCCACTTCCTCTGAATATATGATCATCTTCCTCTGGATGTAATTAAGCATTTATATGCCATGAAAACAAGCCCGAAATGACTGAACGTCTGTTTGTGTTATGGAAGACTATTTGACCTATTTGTACTTTATTTTTCATAAATAAAGACCCTAATTGTATTTATGTGCATGAAGACTTTGATTTGGCTCATGAGAACTCCAGGGTCCACTGCTCATCTAGATGGAATCCTTGTCAAGTCAGCCAGATTTGCCCATGTGGTCATTTTGGCCTTCTTTCGCACCAAGTCTTGGAAGTTAATGTACTGACAGTCGAATTTACTCTTTTTTTTCCTCAATCACCAAAATCAAATTTTGAATTCCAAGACAATCAAGATATATCATGCAATTGTTATGCTACAAGGAAAAAGAACTCTTAAGCTACAGATAAACAATATGATTTTTTAGAATCCTTTAGAATGAAGTTCAATTACAGTACTACATCGGTCCAAATTTTAGCATTGCAGTTCAAGCTAGATTAGTTCGGATCAATGGCGTCATAATATAAGTATTGAACAAGACTAATTTTAGGATGTCCTAGAAACAGCCAATCCATAATGTTGTATCACATAGGAAAGAATCAAGCATATATTAGATCAAGCAAGAGATAGGCTTCCACCAAACATTTTTCATAAGCACAGGTTGATCAAGGGAAGTGCCATGACATAACTGGCAGTTAAAGGCAAATAGGAGGATATTATGACACCTTTAGGTGGACCAGGCTGAACTGCTCAGTCCTGGGCAATCAAGTAACAATTAGGTAAGGAAAAGCCTAGTGATTAACCCATAGAGATAATTCTTTAGAAAGGAAGTGATTATCACAATATTTTGTCTCTAAACCATATTGTGTATGTATTTAGGGTGAGTGTGGTTCTCTACTCTACCAAATTATTGGTAATGCCAAACCTTTGGGCAAGCTTTGGCACTACCAAATTTTTGGTAGGGTAAAGTTGTATCAATTACATTGATTTG
>BDMV01000001.1:28151085-28167259 GCA_008326285.1 Oryza officinalis | reverse complement strand
CCACATGGTTAATTAGTTCCTTATGCTCATCTAATCTAAATAACAAGATTGCATTATCGTACAGCTAGAATGTTAAACCTTAGGGCTACTGAAATAGTCAGATGCATTTTTAAGTAGGATCTTCCATCGTCACATGCATCCAGTTATACCTAGAAAGGGTGTACTAGATTGAGGCATTGGCACATATTAACAGCAGGCATGCCAAATCCAGATCAAATTTTTCACAGCAATTTTGGATTAAATTCAGATATTGTTTACACTCAACTAAAATATCATTCAACACTAACACAGATCAGATTTCCCTAAATTCATCATGACCTATTAGATATTAAGAAATTACTAATTTAAGATGGTATTTAATTAATAAAACTTAAAAGTAGAAAATTAGATTACAAAATTCAACAAATGTTACACATTCATTAAAAGGCTAACGCAAATTGCAGTGCTGGCATAAATTATAGCGCAGTCATATCTAAACAAATTCATGATGGAAAATACAGTTTTTAGTTAAGATACTGGCAATGAGATATCCACATTCAATGTTTTCTTTGTTGGAAACAAGATTCAGATACTGCTCCATTCAATGTGATCATTCAGGTGTAACACGATCTTTAGCATAACCACGACATGTTGGATTAAGTAATTGGATAATTGGGAATAATCCTACATATATGAACTAATGCCTTTGAAAACAAGAATCAGTCCAACGGCTGATAACAGAAACAAGCATGCATCGCAAAACAAACAATTGTCTGGGCTGGCTACAGCTTGTCTTTTGCAAAATGAACAGACAAATCTGTTGGTTATTGGATTTAGTCCAGCATTTGTGGCTGCACCTCGTACCCTTCTCCAGCCACTACACCTGCCGGTTGCCAGAAGTTGCTGGCACAAGAACCACATTGTTCCACCGAATGGGCATACAACTCAACAGTGACTTTCTTCACCACCACCCATTCTGAATCTCTAATTTCATAGTCCGTAGTAAAAAAAAATAAAGACAAAAATTCTACCGACAAAAAGGCCACAGCAAACATTTAAAAAGACACGCAAGGCCCATATATATTCTTATCTAACAAGATCCACAACCTCACCTTATTGCGCTCACCATGGGGCCAGTAGTGCCCGAGGACCTCTCGCATGAGCTGCAGCTTGATTTCCCGGTTGGCATCAAGGACACTGGGTGGGAGGTGCCGCTCAAGTGCACTGTATACAGCTGGTGCGTACTCGCCGCGGACGTCGCTGTAGTCCTGCGGCTTGTGCTCCATGTTGGGGTTCAACCGCAGCCGCCGATCTGCGCACGCCGGCGCCCCGGAGGGCCGGCCGGCCGACCGCAACAGCGGCGGGGCCACGCCGTTGCCGTTACCCATCGCGGCCTGGGCCTCGTCCCGTCGCTCCGCGGGGCCGTCTAGAGCCATGGGGCACGCGCGGCGGATCACAGCATCGGGAGGACTAGGGTTTGGGTGGGCGAATTGGGTGTGGTGTGGGGTTCTAGGGTTTGGGGGCGAGGTGCTTTTAGGTCCTCACGTACTCCCCGAGGGCAGGGAGAGGAAATCAGTCAAATGACACTGGATTGGGGACAGAATTGCAGAGAGCCGCCACTGCCGCTGTGGTGGGGAAGGACGGACAGCCAGAGGGTTTACATAATCTTGTGACAGGTTATGCTATTATCGGACTACTTATCCAAACACGGAAAAGATTGGAAGTTATGTTAGTGAATTGTATCTCTACAACAGTACAATAGGTAAACAAGTAGATTATCATTGTTCCAATAAATATTAAAGTATTTTTTATCTATTAGATTATGTCTAAATTTAGAGGGTATATAGCAGGGCTCGAAATCCATAATTTGTTTGAAGTTAAAGGGAAAAATCCAAATAACCCTTATAAGTAGCTGGTCTTTATAATCTTCCTTGCAATTTAATTTTGTGCAAAACACTTATTACAAGTTTATGTCTTCAAGTAACTTCCCACCTCAGTCTAGTTTATACTAATTTATTGTCGCACTCAACGATTTCTTACATCTTATAGATCTCTAGCTTGGTGAGAGATTTTGCTCCATGTATCTTCTTTGGTTGGACATGATATTGCCATTGTGTTTTACCATCACGTCACCAGTGAAATTGAAGCATGCAAAATCTAAAGGTGGAATGACATCGAGACACACCTTTGATGGCAAGGGGTAATTTTGCTCACCATGATGGACTTATGGAGGCTCAACGGGTATGAGAGTTTTTCTCCCCGGGCACGCTTTTCAAACTACTAAACGGTGTATTTTTTTTGCAAAAAGTTTCTATACAAAAGTTGCTTAAAAAATCAAATTAATCCATTTTCGAAAAAAAATAGCTAATACTTAATTAATCACGCGCTAATGGACGTTCCGTTTTCCGTGCGTACTGTTTGGAGTTGGGAAAGCTACTAACGAACTCAGTCTTAATAGAGGTAGGAAATTTGCAAGAGAAGGTGGATTTTGTGAGGAGTGTTTTACACGAAATTAAGTTGTAAGGGGAATATGAAAAGATAGTGACTTTTATGAAAAGAGTATGACCTTGGTTGTATCCATAAATGTGGTTGTAGGGGAGGATTCATTAGTAGAATGAATCTGAAAAATTATGTGCTTAAATTTGATCAAGGCAACTTGGCAAACAAAGAGACCTTTCCACATAGCTATTGTTCGCATTTCTTAGGCTCATAACATCATTTACTTAAGCGCATGGAATTATCATGTAGCACTTCATTGAGGAGTATTCCTAAGTACTATATTATATATGGGATCAAATAGCAAGAACTAAGCCAATCAGAGGGTGAATGGTTGAAGTTACCCTTGTTGTCAATGTGGATCGGTCCGACCGTAGGTCTTGCACCAGTCTGACCATGCCTTTGCTGCCTGTCTAACCGGTGTAGACTGATCGATCTAACAGCCCTTCGTGTCGCCTCCTTCTATCGTCGCCACCACTGGTCTAACCGCCTTGGAGTCGTCGGTCTGACCAGTGCGATGCCGCCGTTCTGACCGCCAGTGTCTCGCCGGTTGGACTGTCACTCCCGAGAAAACACAAATCGAAGATCTCTCAAGAGTAAATTGAACTTTATTACTTTTATTCGTGTTTACAAAGTGCAACAATAGCACTCCTCTCAAAAAATCTCGACTAAACTTGAAATCTTAACTTTTCTCTCAACTCAACTCTAACAAATCGATATTGAGAGGCCTCAACCTCCCTCTCTATTAACACCCATAGATCCACAGCCTAAAGATACGAATCCAACTCATACAAGAAGTCCTAATCCCGTAAGAAACCTTCTCGTACAAGACACAAACTTTACAAAACCAATCATACCAAATTTAGACTCCTTCCAAATTTGACTCCTCATCTCATACGCACACAATATCTTCATCGTATGCCATATGAAATCTCCATCAACCACGTGTATTGATCTTTAGCCTAAGCATCCCCCATGATATTTGGATCGTTCAGACATCATCTTCTCCCAAGTTGACTCCCGATCCATCACTAACAATGCTTTCCCGAGGCATCAAGACACATCTACACATGAAGCAAACAAGAAACCATATCCGAGCACAAGTTCTCTCCAACTTGACTCAACATTAGCACACAACAGTATTACATACGCATAGAAATAATCTAGAAGTCATAATAATAAATTAATCACGAGTATCGAAATAAACAACCCGAAATCGACTCCAATTAGGAACCAACCGGTCAAACCATCGGGCCGGCCTGTCTGACCACACCATAACTCCGGTATGACCGGCGGCACTTGTCCAGTCTGACCGACTTCACTTAGCCGAAGCACCTGTTCATCATCTTAAAACACTGTTCATCGTCACCCGATCTGACTGGTACATAAACTCCGATCTGACTGGCTACAAAATCACTTCACCAATAATCTCCAAATACCTAAATCAATTATCTCAAATACTAATTGTTCATTACAAAATAATAATCAAACACAATTTAATTTTATAATCTCCCCCTTGATGAAACATTGGCAAACCCATAAAAAATGTTTTGGTGTTTGAAAAAAGTAAAAACAAAGAAGTGGTAAAAATCATTGGAGTGCTCAAAAATTGAAAAGAAAACTTCTCTTACTTTTGAAAAGAAAGAAATTTCCCTGAACTAAAAAACATGCACCTTTTGTATCTCTTTTCCCCCTTTTGACAATGATTTCAAGCATTTGCATTATATTCATCATAGTATGAAGAGCTTAGAAATATACCGAGAGCTATTTATATACATGTGTTGCAATATAAAGAAAATATAATCATCAACTAGATAACAAGCATGCACTAGAGTATAATCATAAACCAAAGATATTACATTAAGCTCAAGTCAACAATCAATATTCATGATTTCAAACGATTTATAATACAACATATACACTAAGACATAGACTGAAAGAAAAACCCCTACACATATACTCAATGTATTATTACTCTTTCTCAAATTAACTCCATCAAAAGAACTTTCAACATTTATTCGAGCTTTTTGTGCTCATTTTGACATTGAACATTAAAATCTCTCAATTATTCTAGGTACGTTCTTGTCATCAAGTGTTTCCAAGGATTCGACACCCATTATTTTCCTCACCGCGAATACGTTCTTGTCGTCAAGACTATTTCCAAGAATTCAGTATTCATTATTTTTCTCTTGTAAAAGCAACATTTGCACTTGCAGCATTTGGAACAAAGAGCAATTTGAGAAATAACAAAGCAATAAGTATATACATAAGCATTAGTCATTCAAACTAAGCACTAACTTCAACATTGTATACTTTCTTAATTCAAGTAAAACAATTAGTGTCATGTATCATTTCCCTTAAAAAGCAATATCTAAACCTCATGAAAATACTAGAATACATACAACCTGTACTAACAACAATTAGATTTTAGTCATATTGATAACATGCACATGAATATACAGTAGGCATATAAGAAAGTTCTCATTTTGTCTTTTTCTTTTAATTTTCAGATTTGCTTGATAAAACCAAGAAACATACTCCCCCTTAAAACATGCCAAAAGTATGAATAATTCCCAATTCTCCATGAAGAAAAGCAAAGCGAGAAGCATCCAATGTGTCAGTGTCAAGGATAAGACATACCTCCTATACACTGGTTAATGAAATACGGTAGAAACATATACCCAATAGTATATGACAAGGTATCCTTTAATCAGAGAAATACGGTTGAAAGAGGAGAAAATTATCTTCTCGGAATAGAAGGTGTCAGAGTCCTAGTCGGGAAAGATGAGGTTTTTTTGAGTTGTATTCCGTTCTATTTCTCCAAGTTCTACTTGGAGGAGGAGGTAATCTTTGCTATATAAACAAGGTCCCCACGGTCAAGAGGGGAATCAGTGACAAATCAGAGCAAAACCAACATCCAGAAGCAATCCGGAGGAAGTCATCACCATATTTGTTTAGTAGATCTCGTCGGGCCGTTCTCGATAGCCTCTAATTGATGAAATCAGTTAGTTGTTCTATTCCTTATTGTATTCTGAGCGTTTTCCTCATCAATAATGTAACATCCTGAATATTTCGACTCTGGAATACGGAATTAAAAATTCAGAATAACCAAAAATCTTTTTCAAAATACATTCATGCCTGAACTAACTCAATTCGATCTGTCGTTTTTCGTTTACACGTGGGCTAATAGACGAACGTCTGAGGATACGTCGATATTTGATTTCAAATATGATTTATTCAAGGAGCTATGATTTGCATATGCCAATTATTTTCGAAAAACAAAAACCCTTGAGCATATTTTTATAAATAAAGCTATATATCTAAATGTATCACCATTTTGGATAAAACCCATTAAGGGATAGTTTATTAAAACAAATATTGTTCCACTAAAGAAATAGCTTTGATTATTTTCTATGCACCTTTATATAGAGTGATAAGCTTTTGGAAATTATTTGCAAAATAATGTCTATTGGTAAAATATTTACTAGAAACCTTAATTGCGAAATATAAATTCCTAATAGGCTATTTTCAGGATATGACCTCCTCAGACAAAGTCTAGTCCTCAGGCATAATTTTAGTTTGCTTGTTTATTGTTTATTTGTGTGTGTCTGGAATCTGTGCCAAAAGATCTCGATTAAATCCTTTTACCGAAAAGGTTGTCCTCTGTACAAATTCTATCCCAAACCCCCTTGAAAGTTCCAAATTTCATATCCCAAAGAAAATATTCGAACATCCTATTTCTTTGGGCCACATTTCCCTCTGTTAGCCCAACCCATTCCGCAAAACAAGTTCATTTCCACTCCCTCTACCGTGGCCTTCCTGCTGGGCTTTTTCTGGGAAAGTCCATGTTGCCTCCCCGAGCCCTTTCATTCCTATTAGGTTGGTAGTAAAAATAAAGTCTAATTCTTCCCCCCCATACTGTTTTTGGTGGCGACGTCGCCGCACGCCGCGCCGCTACGACGAGGCCGCTGCGACACCACCGGCTGCCATCTTCCGCTCCCGTCACACCGGCGAGCTTGCCGGCCATTCCACGCGCGTCCTGCTCAACCTCGCACCGCCGCCAGCCATGCAGCAAGCTAGTTGTGCATGCGCGTGCATGCAGGCAAGCCAGCCACGAGCAAGCACCATGCAACTAGCTAGCTATGCGTATGCCTGCATGCAAGCAGCTAGTTGGGCCCAAGCTAGCATGCATGCAACAGCCTATGCAGTATACGCGCCAACCCGCGCGGCCGCTGCAACTGCCCCGTCCCTGTCTTCATGGCCATTTAAGACGAGCTCGTGCGGTGAAGCCTATATAAGGGCAACCATAGCCAGTATGCAACACGTCCCTTTCCATCCTCTTTTCTCCTCCTCCTGGCTTTCTTTCTCTTCAGTCACACCCTTCCGCGCACACGCCGCCATCTCTCCGCTTGCTCCGCCGCGGCCGGTTTCGGCTGGGCCTCAGTTGAGCAAGAGGACGGATAGGCCGCCGCGCCGTCATTTGAACCCGAGAACGACTGACTTATCGAACGGCTAATCCCTAACATCTGACCCGCTGACTTCTAACTCACTAACCCGCTGACTTCTAACTCACTAACCCGCTGACTTCTAACTCGCTGACCCCTGACACCTAACTTGCACTAATCCGCTAACATTTATTCCTTAACGCTGTGTGTTCGTTTGTTGCCGAGCGAACACGTGGTGGGCGAGGACGATCCGCGGGTCGACCGGCCCCAGGCAGTACCTCGACGACCGTAGTTCGTGCGAGGACCGTCGGTCGGTACGCCGCTACCCGGCTGCCGCAAGGTGAGCTCCCCTCCTGCCCTTCCTCTTGCTTTCGTTTCCTTACCGCATTTCTCGTCTACCGTCGCACGGTGGCGTCGTGAGACGTGACACCGTAACCATTCCTTGCGCGACCGTCCTTCGCAGCGATCGCCGCATCACAGCCGGCCGTGCATACGCCATATAGCTAGCGGGCCGAACGTGTGCATGCATGCATGCAAGTAGCCCACATGCATGCAACTAGCTAGTCGTGTGTATGCATATGCATGCATGCAAGCAACCCACATGCATGCAACTAGCTAACCGTGTGTATGCATATGCATGCATGCAAGCAACCCACATGCATGCAACTAGCTAACCGTGTGTATGCATATGCATCCATGCAAGCAACCCACATGCATGCAACTAGCTAGCCGTGTGTATGTATATGCATCCGTCGTTCGGTCGAGCCCCCGGCCGACGTTGTCCTGGCAGTACCGCGTCACGCCCGGCCAATGCCGTGGCCCAGTTCAGGCCGAGCTGCCTCAGCCGACCTCCTCGCTGCCGCGGGCGTCGGCCAAGTCACCGCGCCGACCGGAGCCTCCGCGCCCGCGCGTCGGCCTGCGCCCGGCCACCTCCTGGACACGGGCCTCGGCCACGCCATGCCGACGCGCCGCCGCCACACCGTGTCAGGCCCACTAGTGGGCCCCATATTTTATTCTCTCCCCGCGGGCCCCATTGACCGAAGACTTGGAAAAAGTCTATATCGCCTTCCTCTGCTTTGTCGGCCCGAAGCCCATAAAGCCTTCCAAAAAGTCTACATTGCCTTCCTCTCGTGGTCGGCCTAAGCCCACGAAATTCTCTAAAAAGTCTATAAAAGCTCCTCTACTTCATTGGGCCAACCGGCCTTGCAATCTATCCAAAAGTCTACATATATCCCTCTTGTCCCTTGGGCCAAGACCATAAAGTCCTCCACATAAGTCCACAAAACATCCCCTTGTTTTCCTCGGGCCAAGCCCAAGAATGGACCTGAAAAGTCTAAATTGCATCCTCCGGGCCAAAGCCCACCAACAACCTCCCTCCTCACCAAAGTCTAATGCATATCCCTCCACTCACCCAGGCCCTTATCCAAAAGTCTATATAAGGTCCCTACCCGACCTCCTTCATCTCTGGGCTAAAGCCCAAGCCTTCACAAAAGGAAGTCCAACATTCGTCCCTCTCAACATCACAGCCAAGGAATATTCTTGGGAATATTCCTTTCCAATTTAATAAATTCATTTCCGTATTTCAGAAAATCCATTAATCCTCCAAACCCGTGTCTCCCTCATTTTAAGTCAGAGTTGAACGAAACTTTCGTCAAAATCTTTCAAAAATCAAGATCTACGCAATGGCACTGGTTGGGTTATTTTCCTTTTTGGAATTTTTGGCTCTTTTTTGTGTTAGCGAGTAGTTCGTGACGTTATTATTCGACCGGACAGGGTATATCTGCGAGGAGGAAATTGAGCCAATTGTTAACGAACCCTCAAGTGAGCAAGGCAAGTCACTACGCCCCCTTCCTCGAACATGTTGATCCTATTTTTATAAATGTGTTGATTGCAAATAAAATTGCATGCTAATTATAAAACGCGTACCCACATTTGCTTAAAGCCTTACCTTTGATATTGTTTATCCTTATGTATTTACACACCTTTGTTACCTGAGTATATTACTTTACGCGTGATTATTTACTCACTGCTTAGCCCTGCTTACATAGACGTTATACACTCCATATGTGGGATATGTGGATGTGGTTACACTGATCACTCGATGGGAGTGATTGATAGAGATCGGGTGGAGACATAAGCGCCACCCACAGCATGAAAACCTTTGTGAAAACCCAAAAACTTAATTAAACAAAAGTGATTTCGACTGGGGCGGCACGGATAGAATATGGGTGGTTCTGGGAACGGTAAGCCGCCGACCCTGGTCAGTTAAGGACCGAGTCAAGAAGCTAAGCAGGAAACGAACCGAGTACGACCACACTTCTTGAGTGGGGTTAGACCCGGTGGACTAGGTTATTCTCGTGGGGTGGCACCCCAGACATGGTAGGTTCTGGATATCGGTATGGAAATGTGGAAGTGTGTGGTTTAATGACGTCAAGCTTTATATATGTATGATGTAACCTTCAATCTCGGGAGCGCCAGGACTCCCCTCACAACCGGCTCGAGGTAGGAATGTGGCGCCGGGGGTGCAATGGGGATTCATAGTCCTTGGAGCGGGTGCCGCCATGCGAGGGTAACTGAAAAACCGGGCCGTGACAAGTCTCATGTGTTGGGTGAGTCACGGAGTGTGGGATTAAAAGCGTACATCCACTGCAGTGTGAGTAAATTAAACTATTCGAATAGCCGTGCTCGCGGTTAATGAGCGCCGGGACTTGTATTACTCTTGACTAGCCTCGTCAATTTGTAATATTGCTTAAAATATGATGGGTGTGGAAGGTGTGACCTTGCCTGATATGCAAAGAGGTCATAGTGGTTAAAATTGTGGAAATTGGATGCGAGGGTAAACCGGACCAAGCGAGGCTTGGGGAAGGTGGATGAACCCTCGCAGGTTAGTGATAACTTCAACTTAACGTGGTTTTCAGTTAAAACTGTAGTGGGATAGGTTTGTGAAATAATTTGTGAAAACTAGCTTTATGCAAATAAACCAAGCCATCCCTGAACCCCTATGAACATTATATGCATTCTGTAGTGGTGGCTTGCTGAGTACGGTTGGTACTCACTCTTGCTTATTTACATCTTTTAGAAAGGTGTTGGTGTCGACCTGTACATGTGCTATGCTGGCAAGGAGTTACCGAGGACGGTGGAATAGGGACCTAGGTTCACCAGTCGATGCGTGTGGGATAAGATGGACCGCCGCTGCTTCGCTTCCGCTACTTCATTTAGTTGTTTTGGTATTTTGTGTTGCTGTCGACCATGCTTGGTCTATTCGGGTTCCATTTGGGCTACCCTTGTATTATTAATATATTGTAAGACCTGTAAGACGATGTCAGCTTGAGATATACAACTGTGCCATGTGTGTACCATCTACTGATCCAGGGAATGGTATTGTAATACACATGGGGTTCCCGGTATACAAAACCGGGGGCTCACAGGGTTGGTATCAGAGCAAGACGACTGCAGGACCTAAGGACCCTTGTAACCACCGTTAAAACCTAGGACTGGTTTAGTGCAGCCTATTACCCTCAAGCTATATATTTGCAAAAACTATTTTGATAAAGCCATGGGTTCTTACTACTCCTCTTTCTCGAGTAATTTTGAAAATTCATTTATATCCAACCCCTACTCACCACTCTAATTTCAAATACTCCTATACAGACTATAAGGATTATGGATGAAGAGATAGCTGGTTTATTATGACCTCATGAACCACTAACCGTTCTGACTAAATACCCTTAGATGTGTGTCGTAGACGTTGTATTGTGCATAAGCCACCTTCTATTGTGAGTTATTGCAGTATGGGGTGGCAACCCATCGTTTTGTGCATTGATTTCTTTGTTGTGTAGTAGCTCTTAAGCAGTTAACTACTCACCCCCCCTCCCTTGTGTGCTCACCAAGTATATGATACACATCACCCGAACAATTAAAACTTCCCATTAAGCAGCCCTTTCTTAGAAAACTCTATTTCTTTCTTCCCGATGGACTTTCTCATGCCTCCCTAATCTTCCAAATACCGGTGTTGTCAGGATGAAGGATGATTACCAACATGAGTAAAATTAGGATCGACAAGTGTTAAGTTAAGACCCCACCCGGTACAGCCACAGTAAGCCGACCACAACAAAACCACTTGGGAATTTGGCAACCTACGAAGATAGGAGTGCGACCTCAGCCGAAAGCTTCGACCACAAGGACGGCGACCCAAACAGTACCGACCAAGGACTCCGGAAGACCCGGGAACCGCCATATTTCAACAGTACCCACAGGAACACAACAGGAGCCTCGATTGACAGGATCCACAATAGCATACTGCTCGTCGCCAATAATTGGAACAGGCCACACCGGGACACACGAGCACTGGAGTTGTTGACCCCATCACAGTAGCCCAGTGGTCGATGCCTATAAAGGGAGCCCCAGGCTACCCCAAGGAAATGCATCACTCCTCTCCCTTCTTTTGAACCAAGCTAGCCAGAAAAAAAAAACCCCTAGCCCCATGGCAGACCCCATGGTAACCACAGGGAGTCTCCCTCAGAACAACCCCATGGCAACCACAGAGAACCCCCCTCACAGTGACCCCATGGTAACCACAGATTGTCCACCTCAGGACAACCCCAATGCATATGCCAAACAGCTGGAGTGCATACTTCGGCAGCTAGGTGGTTTCACTGAACCCATCTACCATAGTGAGCAGATCGTCCGAGGATCCCGGAAGTACTGGAAGGTGAAGATCTTTCTTTCCTTTCAGGGAGAAGGAGAAGGAACGGCGATCTCCTTCCAGACACGTCATCCCCGGATCACCCCTGAAGCTGCCTTCCAGGATGTGCTTCGTGAAACCCTCTATCGGTTTTGCAAGATCTCCGCCCCTTTGGGTATAGTCAATGACTATGGCTTGCACCCATTCCGCACCGAAGAAGACAACCGGTACCACCTCCGCGTGACCAGACAGGACCAAGGAACCCGGTGCGCTCTCCTCTCCGAGTTAGCCTGCACTGTCGAGAATGCCTATGAGCAGGCACTCGAGGAGCTGGACGAGCTTCGAGACCAGTACACAGACCTGGAAGCCCGTTACCAGCGGCTGACCCACAGGAACACCTCTGCACTGCTTGCACAGGCGAATGTGGCGGCCAGTATGATGAAAGCCGGTGAGATGAGCAGGAAACGCGAGAAGCCTCCCCTAAGGATGGATCTAGTCTCCCCTGCGCCATCGCCATGAGTACCGTTAGGTGTGCAAACCTCTATTACGCTTTGCACTGTTAAGCGTAGTAGTTCCTTTTCCCTTTCCCTTGAAATGTACCCTACCCCTGGAGTTGTACCCCTGTATCCTGTTATGAATGGGATGAAACCGTTGGTCCGTCCTAAGTTCATGGTTTGCAGCTGAACATTTTGTTCGTAGCTAGATCATCACGCCTTCCTCTGGGAAGCCCATTGTTGTCAGTATGAATTATTCCAAGTTTTGGTTAATAAGCACACCTAACAGAAAGAAGCGACCCCCGCTACCCGAGCAGGAAGCGATGTAAGTACGGCGATGAACTAATAATAAAATCAGCATTCAAGCCCTCATCAACCAGCGGCCCCAGACGACTCATTAAGGACCCGAAGTAGCCATGCCCATGACAGGAAGAACAAGAAAATTTCATTGGACACTCTAAGGACTGACTCTGCAGCAAAATGCCCAGCCATAAGATAATCCAGTTTTATGGGCATGTAATCGCCTTAAGACCCGTCAAACCAAGGCTGACAAGAACCATGACCACCAGTCCTCGGGAATACATGACAAGATACTGTCCACCACCAGTAAGTGGAACAGGACTTACCGTGAGAAGCACAAACACTGGAGATGCTGACCCCATAACAGGAGCCACCGAAAGATGGTGCCTACAAAAGGAACCCCAAGCAACCACGATAAAGGGCACCCTTCTTTTGGTCTAAGCTAGCCAGAAACCCAAGCCCATGGAAAACCCATCTGTAACCATGGAGGGGCATGCCATGGAAAACCCTAACGGGTATGCCGAACAACTAGGCCACCTACTCCGGCAACTCGATTTCTTTGAGGAGCCCGTCTACTGTGGCGAGCAAATCGTCCAGGGATCTCAGAAGAGCTGGAAGGTGAAAATCTTCCTCCACTTCCAAGGAGATGAAGTGGTCGCGTTCCAGACTCGCCATCCTCGAATCACCTCTGAAGCTGCCATCGAGGATGTGTTTCGTGAGGCCCTTCTGCGGCTTTGCAAGATTTGCGTCCCCTTGGGTGTAGCCGACAGCTTTGGTCTCCACCACTATCGCGAAGAAGATGACAACCGGTGCCGCCTCCGCTCGACTGGACAACTCGAAGGGAGCAGGTGCGCTCTCCTCTCCAAGCTAGCCTGCACCACTGAGAACGCCTATGAGCAGGCCCTCGAAGAACTGGATGAACTTCGAGATCGGTATGCCAATCTAGAAGCCCGCTACCAGCGCTTATCTCTGGAGTGCACTACCATACAACTCTTGCAAGCATCCGAGATAGTTCGCCGCATCCAAGGCCACAAGTTGACCAGGATTCGCAGGAAGCCTCCGCTGGAGTTCGATCCACTCTCGCCTCCACCGTCACCATGAGCAAGCTATGTGTGCAGACCCTTGTGGGGAAATGTCTTATCCAGTAGTAGCAACTCTCCCTTTTCCTCACTAAGGATGTATTCCCCTTTTATATCGTTCAAAGGAGAAATTGGATGAAGGGTAACACAACCTATTGCCTGCCATGAATCCATTGTTCAGAAAGGGTCGTCTGTGTCCACACTTAGGCTGACCTGCCCTTTCCATAGAAAGCCATCCGACGGATTGAACTATTTCAAGATTGAACGATAATCTCGTCTAATGAGAAAGCAACCCCTAGATACCCAAAGTTAAAACAGGCATGAACCTGTTCGGAAAACCCACAATGCCGTTAGTAATCAAGCCTCATCAACGGATAAGCCAAGTCAGGCACAAGTACAAACTAGAGACAACCACACTAATGACACGAAAGGCCAAAGATTAAAGAGATGGACTATGAAGATCGATACATAGGGGATACATGCCAAGGTTTGGCAACCATGTCGTCAACTACCTACTCTAACATCGCCTTCAGAACGGAAATGAAGACGATGGGCGCCAACACTATGAGGAGGAACACCGCCTCACATAGGTGGTCGGCATACTCGTCCGCAACAAGCACGCGCCACCACCCCCAAAGGATGACCACTGGACGCACCAACCAAGATAAAGTGGCGCAAATAGTTGCGCTAACAAACCGTAGGCCGGACCATACCCACACCCAGTACAAGGCAATGCACACCCACGACAAGAAGGTCCCTCTTCGATTGGGATGTCCCCGCGCCATCATCACAGCAGCCCCGCCCCCAATGGCGTCGCTTGCCGCCTGCGCCGGAGAAGAAGCACGCCGCTGCGACTCAACCGCAGCAGTCGCCGACCCCAACCGCCGGCGTAGCTCACCCCTGGCCGCAACGCCCCCGCTCGGAGCACCTTGCGCCGCAGCGCCTCGCTCCGCGCCGCCACCGGCACCGTGGTAGCTAGCGCCGCGCTCGCCGCCATCCAGGTCGCTTCCACCGCCGAGCCGCCGCTCCATCTCCTCCCTTAGTTGAGCTACACCACCCTCCACTCACACTCCGCTCGGGGCTACCGCGCAAAGAGGCGTAAAGCAGCCCCCTCTCTCTTCCCCTTTTTATCAAAAGTTGCACGCCTGGCAAAGCAACTACCCAAGTGTACAGGGCGATTGGAAATTTTGGATAGACCGGTGTATTTCGAAACGAGCCGTTGAATATTTGGATGCCCCGGTTAATGGCTATGAACCTCGCAGAGTACACAAGGTACCACTGCGACAACCAGTCGTTGCGCGCTACAACCACTGCCACATGCGCATGCATATGAATCACAAAAAAAGGATAAAGGTACCGACGCCTGTCCCCAGAAAAAGTGCAAGCTTATCCGCGTGAAAAAGGAGTTTAAAATGGTCAGGACAGTGAACCAGGATGTTCTTCACCAGCCCAGCACCGAACCTGTATAATTTGGAAAATTCATGGTACCTCAGCCTCTGTGTTTCTTCAGAAGTCTCCCGGAGTGCAACCATCCCTCTCTTTTTCTAACCCCTAAGTAATCTCGGGGACGAGATTATTTTAAGGAGGGTAGGTTTGTAACATCCTGAATATTTCGACTCTGGAATACGGAATTAAAAATTCAGAATAACCAAAAATCTTTTTCAAAATACATTCATGCCTGAACTAACTCAATTCGATCTGTCGTTTTTCGTTTACACGTGGGCTAATAGACGAACGTCTGAGGATACGTCGATATTTGATTTCAAATATTATTTATTCAAGGAGCTATGATTTGCATATGCCAATTATTTTCGAAAAACAAAAACCCTTGAGCATATTTTATAAATAAAGCTATATATCTAAATGTATCACCATTTTGGATAAAACCCATTAAGGGATAGTTTATTAAAACAAATATTGTTCCACTAAAGAAATAGCTTTGATTATTTTCTATGCACCTTTATATAGAGTGATAAGCTTTTGGAAATTATTTGCAAAATAATGTCTATTGGTAAAATATTTACTAGAAACCTTAATTGCGAAATATAAATTCCTAATAGGCTATTTTCAGGATATGACCTCCTCAGACAAAGTCTAGTCCTCAGGCATAATTTTAGTTTGCTTGTTTATTGTTTATTTGTGTGTGTCTGGAATCTGTGTCAAAAGATCTCGATTAAATCCTTTTACCGAAAAGGTTGTCCTCTGTACAAATTCTATCCCAAACCCCCTTGAAAGTTCCAAATTTCATATCCCAAAGAAAATATTCGAACATCCTATTTCTTTGGGCCACATTTCCCTCTGTTAGCCCAACCCATTCCGCAAAACAAGTTCATTTCCACTCCCTCTACCGTGGCCTTCCTGCTGGGCTTTTTCTGGGAAAGTCCATGTTGCCTCCCCGAGCCCTTTCATTTCTATTAGGTTGGTAGTAAAAATAAAGTCTAATTCTTCCCCCATACTGTTTTCGGCGACGACGTCGCCGCACGCCGCGCCGCTACGACGAGGCCGCTACGACATCACCAGCTGTCGCCTTCCGCTCCTGTCTCACCGGCGAGCTTGCCATCCATTCCATACGCATCCGGCCCCACCTCGCACCGCCGCGAGCCATGCAGCAAGCTAGTTGTGCATGCGCGTGCATGTAGGCAAGCCAGCCACGAGCAAGCACCATGCAACTAGCTAGCTATGCGTATGCCTGCATGC